>VYZU01083842.1:86754-114411 GCA_013401355.1 Ceyx cyanopectus | reverse complement strand
AAAATAAAATAAGAATTTGCATCGAATATTTATTTTGTTAATCATTGTGTACTCCAAACAACTACATATGATTTCATTTTGTAAGCCACAATCTTTTGGAACCAACGTCCCAAGAGCTCTTTTCATAAACCAGACAGTCAACACATTACCACGGTCTGTGAACATAGAGCTTTCAAGTGCAAAGCAGATCATCAGAAAATGACATATTGCCGACCTTCTTAACAACCTGGACAATGCTAAACTCCAGTAAAAATGCTTCATATGTCTGCAATTTAGTTGTCTTAGTGCCATTGTAATAAATTAATAGAAAATATATCTTTTTTTTATTTTTTTCATTGGAAAGTCTATAAGAAAATGTACAAACATCTAACTCCGAAAAAGGACCAGCTGTTTCGGCGACAGGTAAAACAAGCATTCAAACAGAGGCAAAAACCTCAAACACCCAAACAAACAGACATTTTCAGAGATAACCACATCTGCAGGCTGTCCGCTGCAGTGCAGAGTTTTATCTCAAGAGGACAGGAAAAAAACCCCCATCTTAAGCATATTTAACTAAAAAGGAAAAGAAACAAACCAGCAAAATAGTAAATGAGTAAACAATTGATTTAAGTATTAACCACACAATAAAATGATGCCAGTGGCCATTTTGCAGCTGTTGGGCAAGAGTAATACTGATGGCACAACTTTAAGCTGTATGGGGAAATCAATTTCTGGTAGTGTGACTTTAGCTACACAAGATATCACTGAGTTTCTTAATTACATATTTCAAGCACCAAGATAATCTGGAGTCTGCTCTTCCCTTTGATACAATTCTGTGGTTCACATCAAAACACTTGAATGTGCACATGTGTACTGGGGTACCAACACATTTTACAGAGCATTAATACACCAAGGCACTATCAGAAGTTCTCATGTAATCCCATAGCAAATAAAACTAATATAAGAGCATGCACCTACCTCTCTTTCTTGCATTAATCTCTGTCCTTCTGCAGCATATAAACAGTTTGTCTCTTCCAGAAACCTCTGTTCAAATGATTCCTTGTAAACCTGCCCAAGAAATTACTTTAGTTACATTTTTTTTCCTGTCAGGCATAGAGGGCAAGTAGCATTTCAAGAAGGCACAGTTACAAGAAGTGTCAGAGTAATGTTACATTACAAATAAATTCTGTTTGACCACTCTGAGAAAGATTTAGGTTTTAGAAGGACTGAGATCAGAGCTGACTTCCCAGTGCATCAATATCTGTTTAATCATCACTACTCAAATTGTCTAAATTGACAGACTTCTGCTTAAGACACACAGCCCAACACCAGTACCCAGCTTCATAGCACAGCAATGACACCCAAGCCACCTGAGGACAAGTCTCCCATTGATAATTGTGTGGTTAAAAAAAATAATAAAATATTTCCAAGTAGCGAAACAGACACAAAACAAGTAATTCCAATCAGTAAAATAATAATACACTGGGTAATGAATGCATCTTCAGATCTTCCAATCTTATCTCAGTGGCTCAGGAAAAACAAATTATGCCAAAGAAGGTGAACTTTCTCTCCAGGGAAGTAATAAGGTGTGTAAAAAAAAAGGCACCAACAACAACCACAGACAATTAAATTTTTCTGCATGATAGCTAACAGCTTAGTCTGAAAGGAGATAAGTTAGAAAGGACAATTATATAAAGTAATTAAAACAGTCTGGAGAATGTAGCTAGGGAATAACAAGTAAACAGAGGGACAGTTAGTGAAAAGAAAAATGAAAGATTCCTTGAGTGTGGTGGAAGAATAGAAGAAAATGTATCTTTCAAAACATATAGCAGAATTGTAAAACTAAATTCTGACCATTTTTTCTCATAAAGACTTTTAAAAGCCTGATTTTTTTTAATGCAAACTTAATTATGAAACCTCTGTCTTAACAGGCTTTCAGAGCATAATAGTTCACTAATCCAGCATCACAAGTAGACATCAACTCATTGTTTCAGCCTTCTCTTTATACTAGTTCCAAGTTCAACAGAAACAAATACTAGATTTCATTTCACACCTTTCTTTCCTTCTGCATAACTGGAAAGAAACATCAACATAACAACATATGGAAATATTTTCTACATAAAATGTGTAAAGTTCTATAATAGGCAACAGCTACAGAACAGGATTTATGGAAGAAGAAATAAACTTTCAGCAGCTGCATAACTGCCTATAAATTAGGAATTAATAGATTGCTATCAAATTAAATTAAAGATTTGCTTAATTAATCTTTCTCCCAGAAAGTAATTTCTATTGAAAGAGGAAGTGGAGATCCTGGTGTATAATTACAGGATTATGAGCACATCTCTATCTCAGTGAAATGATAGTTGTTATGAAAGAATGGATTAGAATATGTTTGTTTAGTGAAAGAAGAAACCTACACTTTTGAGCCAGTAAAGGAGAATACAGACTTAAGATCTGTAAGAAGGACCCAATTAAGGGAAATGTTTATCTTTAGTTAGCACAGTTCTTTGCTAGAAAACAATAAACCTTAGAAAGTCAACACCTAGAAAAAGCTGATGCAGTTAGAGAAACTGGCAAACAACAGTGGGGAAAAATCAGTGGGAAGAAGCACACAGAAGTTTGCCTTCTCTCTTGAACAGAAAAATCAGTTATGAATTTTTTGGTACACTAGAGAAAGTAACAGATGAAAGTCAGGAGGATTAACATGAAAGGCAGAAAAGCAGGTAAGGCACCTGACCAAAAAGGATTATTTTGTGCAGTCTTTCAGTCTCTTTGAACTTTCTTCTGAACCTTCAGCCAGTTCCTTAATACTGCACACCAACAGGGAAGGGAGCAACCTCAGCACCTCTTAGAATGAAAGGCAGCTACTAAGTTTTATTGCACATCACACAAGGCTGCAAAGTCAACTAGAGGACAGCCTATGCCAAAGCCAGAAGCACAGCATTTTTTAGTCTGTTTGGTTACTTACTATCACTTACTAATGGGAAGTTGCAGTAAATTACAGAGTTACTTTATCTATTAGAAAACCTTGGCCTTAACTTTGTGTCCCATTCTATTTTTGGCATCCTTGATAAGAAGCTGCCAGTACAGTGATGTTTTTGTGATACAGACCCAGGATCTGCACTCCAAAAGTGACTCCTTTTTCCAGAGACAGAGGTGGTCTTTTTGTGTTCCTACCTTTCATTTACACTAGTTTAGAAAACAAGTGATTAAGACAAACAAAATATTGCATATATTAAAAGACTTAGAGTTCTATTATTTAAGAGTCTGGAGGCCATTACCAGTTTTCTTTAGCAGAAGTAGAGGTCTCATTTAAAAACAGGGAATAAACGATTGCACATTGGGTAAAGAAGAGGCAATCTTACCAGTTAATAGATAGATGCCGAAGCACATTTACTAGAAGAATAAAACTATTTTTGTACAACACACAAATTAGAAAAGTCGAAACTTTTTCTAAACATAGCTGTTGCTAGTGAAATGTGCTGTACTCACCTGCAGGTCAGACAGCATGCTCAACAAACTCCGCAGCAAACTCCTGTCCACGGCTTCACCACTTCGCTCTCGCTCAATCAGCAGGAGGATTCCATCAATAGTCTTGTTTTGAACTTGCTTGTCACTAATGACATGATTTCTAAATAACTCTAGCCCCATATCCCTGTGTGAACATTGCAAATTACTAAATCACACTCCCAAAAATCCATTATCTCAGTTTGAGAAAAATAAAAATATATAAATGTATATATATAGGGTATACATATTATACAGACAATATATCAATGAGGTGGATAATATTTTTGTCACTGTCCACTGAGAAAACCATAACAAGAATAATAATAAAAGCACCAGGTTATATGCTACCAGACACATACACTTCAGCTGAGAACTGTGAGCAGCCTGCCTGTCTTTCACATAATACACTATATCATTCTCTATTCTCTTAAAAAACCCCAAAACTATCATAAAAATAATTTAAGATCTGAGCATATAACATAAGAGTCTCTGGATCAGTCAGCCTGTGTGTGATTTCTAACTTTTATTCAATAGCATGAATTCTCTGTATGTTTAGGACCTTATCATCACCTGTTTCACATTCTTGTTTCATTCTAAGATGAAGAATGGTTTTCTCTATGCCAGGAAGCAGCAAATTATTAAACACTGGCTTAGCCAAGGAAACAGAGGAATCTTAGTTAAAACTTGTTACCTCCAACTTCTTCACATGCATCAGGATTTCAAAAGGGAATTTTCTCAGTACAAGGAAAAGACAGAAGTATGAACAGATCTCTTCAACAACTTTTACTAGAAGAAGTCTAACACAAGTTGGAGGAAAAAATATCATAGAGGTTGGGAAGACAAATGTCCACAGGACAAGCAAGAGGTGGGAGGAGGAAGCCTGAGAAGACAGCCTGAGGATCTCCTGAGAGCACAGAAACCAGCCAGGCAGGAAAAAGTACTTTACATATGTTTTTATTTTAGATGAAGTAAAGATACTAGAATTTTTTGGCAAAGCCTGGGTTTGTCTGCTTGGGCAATGATATATACAATGGTCCTCAGGAGAGATGATTAAAATCAGAATGCCCAAAGGTGTGACCATGGTGTGCTCAAAGTACAGCAGCACCACCCCAATGCTCTGACACTCAGGTTTCGACTTTCAAGAGGCCAGTGCTGGAAAGATGATCTGCACCTTGCCAGTGTACCTGACTTATTAAAAAAAGAAAAAACAAACCAACAAATAGGGCAAGGAGATGATTGATGAATTTTGCCAAAATAAGGAGCACCTGAAGTAATGCTGGGCCAGCACTAAGGCACAGAGGCAGCACCCCAAGGAAGCTCCCCACACAGCTAGGCTGTGCCAACGACAGCAATAGAGATGCCTTGACTTTTAAGTAAATGTTCACACATATTTCTTCTTTTACCCTCACTTTACAATGAATATTCCTGGGGAAGGAGGAAATGACACATGCTTATGCTGACATGTATTTCCATAAATTAAGAGAAAATTTGAAAGACCTATGACACAGATCGACTATGATGTGAGAAACTTATTTTTGACCTTTGCAGTTGTAACAGCATGTTCAAACTAAAGATCTGAGGAATACTTACATGGATACCTACCATATAGAAGGAAGCATTGAATTCTGAAGTACATAGGTACGATCCAAAAATAAGAAAATGCTTCTGATCATGATCTGAAAATTCATAAAGAAAATGTTTTTCTCTTCACCATCAAGTGGTATTCTAAATTCCAAAACAACTTCTAAAAAACTACATCATACAGACATGCACCTTAACTACTGATAGATACATTTTCAGCTTTTATGCTGATTTGTTCAGTCACTAGTATGTAATTTATTGATGTCAGTACGATTACTAAGCAGTATTGCAAAGTTCATCCAAGACAGTTTTCAAATTCCTAGCTATTAACTAATTACTTCTATTAGCCTGTTATGAGCTTCACTGCTACTGAGATACATAAGCCATTCAAGCAGTACCACAAAGGCATTCAGTAAACACCCTGAAACAGCATGATGATAGGGTTTCTGATTTTTTTAAACAACAAAAAACAAACCAACACTCACAACAAACAAAACACACACACACAAAAAGAACAAAGCATTAAGCAGAGACAGTAATCAGCTGTGCAGATTACTTTCCATAATAGAAGTTAGCAGCCAAAATTCTTGAGAAAAAGATACACATTAATACAAACCATGGAAAGAAGGTATAAACATATATTATCTTTCTCAAGAATTAAAGTGGGAGAAGGAAATTAAACTTTGCTCAAAAAAGGCTGCCTAGCTTTCAGTTTGGCAATAATGCAACTCATGATGTCAGTAACTAGCTCACCTCCAGCCCAGCTCAAGAAATTCCTATCCCCAGCTGTCCACCTACTACTCCCCTAAAAGATGTAATTGCTTCTGAAGCAATTTTCAACTTGGCATAACTTCTGGCCAAGCATATGAAAGTAAAACAGTAGCAATGCTGATTTTTTTTCTTAAATACTCCAAGTGCTAACTCAGCCCATGGACAAGCACTTGCTACATGTTGTTGCTTTGAGGAGAAAAATAAGAAAAAAGAATACTCAAAAGTAATTAAAGTGACCATAGTTCATAGTAAAAGCCTTTTAATCAAAACACAGGTGCAGTTTAATTAAATTTTCAAGGTAATAAACTTCAACTCTATTGTCATCAGACTGTTGACCTCTTTTGAATAGTTTCCATAACACTTTCCATTTTTATTTCAGATAAAAATCACAGTGAGGGGTGGATTTGAAGAATGAAAATTAAAATTAAGTCATTTGGGGCATCAGTGGCCAATGCTAAGCAACAATGCAATGAAAACTCATTGTAAAATGCTGCTTCAGAATTCTAATGATACATTCTTAAAGGGACAATTCACACAGAGGATTCTTTTTTCTGTAATATTATTAATTGTGGAGGTAGAGGACAAGAAGTGCAGAAAGAGTGCTTTAGTTCTTTCATCTTCCTGTTTCTTAGCCCCATAGTCACGACAATCATCCCTGTTTTGAAAAAAAAACAAAAACCAAACCAACTACAAAAAAAACCAACCCCAAAACTCACTAATTAACCAAGCTCTTGGAGCTACCTGAAAGCAAAGACTGAAGGTTCTCCAAATACTTAAAATTACAAACAACAAATAATTTCAACATAGCCTGGTTAGTTTCCCTTTCCACCCACAGTAAACAGGTGTCAACACATTTCTGACTGACATTTTATCTTCGTACAAAACCTATGGAAGTCGAGAGTTAACACACAGAACACAAGAATACAACAAAAAAATCCACCCCCAGCCAGCAGAGGTCAAAGTGAAAAGCAATGCTGGGACTTGGGATGAGGAGGGGTAGCACAGTTTCAAGCCAACATCATGACAAACTCCTTTTTGCCAGATTTCACACCTCGTCCATATGTGTTCTGAACAAACATTTTACTTACCATTTGTCTGCAATGATCTTGCCAGCATTTATTTATCTTCTTTAAAAATAAAAGACTATCCAGAGAATCTGTACAGCAGCTACTAAGGAAAACTAGCTTGGTGGTATCTTTCAAGGCCAGATTCTGGAGGTGATCTGACAGCCATTAAGCAAAGCTGCTCTATGGATATTCCAATGTGAGGGTGACTGCCCAGGGATAAAACATTAATTGCAGAGCTGCTGCCCAGTAAAGAGGCTGGCAGTTCTCCAAAAGGCCTCCCTGTGTTTTCAAGGAATAACACTCACTGCTCTTCAGTAATACCATCTAGTGGCTGCCTTGTATAACTCTGATATAGATTTAAACAAGAGATCCCATCAATGTCAAAAACAACCTTGTCACCAGCTGAGGTGAGAGGGATAGAAAGGTTTATTTTGTGTAATGAGTTCACACTGTGCACAACAAGAGTGACCCTAATCTCTTAAAAGCAGTTACAGTTCCAAATAATCCTCATCAAATCCAAATACTGCTCTTTTCACATACGTCTCCAGGCCTCCCAAAGTAAACTGTAGAGTTTTCTTCATTATGCCACAGATCCATCTGTTATTTACAATGGCAGAATTCTCATGCATCATACCAGTAAATCCAAATGTGACTTTAAACTTCCTCTCCTGCACTATATGATCTCAATCTCCCTCCAGCCAAACCTGATTACCATGGTCTCCTGTCCTTGGGATATAAAGTGCTAGACCTGTAAAATAAAAACCTCTCAACTCTTGAAACCACGGTCTCTGTCAGAGGGCAGGGAGAAAGCAAAGCTTTAAAACACCAGCTTTAGATCAATCTCTTCAGAAGATCATGCTAACATGTTGGCAATTACTGGTGTAACTCTGTAAGTGCTGTTTAAAAAACAATTATATAAACTAACCATTCTAACCATTTCTGTGCATGAGAAAAGGATATTCTCTAAACTGAAGGATTTGTGCTTTCACATGGTCTTCACAGACTTGTCGCAGCTGTTTGTACAGTGTAGCAGAGACTTTGTAAGAACAGAGATTTTCAACAGCCTAAAAACAACAACAAAATATTATTAACGAGACAAAACAAAACCTCAGATTTTGTGCTTGTGTAATCAAGACCAATAACAAAGGGGGAAAAAAAAAAGGCAGCATCATCTGGTCAAGCTGTACACAAAAATAAAACATCAAAATTAAATTAGGTAGAAAAAATAAGACTTCACAATTCTTCTCTGATTTTCATCCCTTCTTATGTTGTTAGTTTTCATATACAAACTAGGCCCTATACAAACCATGCTACTAGAATTCTCACACCCCCCACCAATATTGCTCAGCAGCAGATCTCCTCCTGTTGGTCCATTTTGTGCATCCTGCAGCACACAAACAAACACAAACACACACACACACACACACACTTTCTTGTAGGGGAACACAATCATACTGTCCTGGTTTGAGTGAGAACAGAACTAGTTCTGTTCAGGGATTTTACTGTTCAGCTCAGTTTCTCCAGCTAACAGCACTGTCTGAAGTCAGCAGTGTGTTTCCCAGGCAGTGTCTGCTCCTGGCAGTGATAACACCCCATGTTTAGAGTTAGTACCAAGGGCTGGTGTGCAGACCAAGGCCACTGCTGGATCTTGTGTGCCATGCTGGGGGGTGCAGAAAGTAAAATGCTGCACCTGTGGGGAGGAGCAGACAGGACAGGTGACCCCAAACTGACCAGAGAAGGATTCCAGCCCATATATGTCACATTTGGGATAAAGCTGAGGAATCACAAGGGTCAAGCTGGGCTCAGGTCTTCTGGGTTCTTCACTGGCCAGCATGTGATAAGGACTCTGTCCATTCTGCCTTTGATCCTGATCCATGAACTCCTGAATCCAGCACCAGAATCCAGCTCCTGAACACAGCTCCTATCAGCTGCTGGGCCCAGCCTGGGACTCTCCCAGTGCCTGCTCCACAGCACCAGTGGTGACAGTGATGGAATTGCCATCAAGGGGGTTGGGTTCAACACTGAGTTTATATATATTTGTATATATTCAATTTTTTTATTATTATAATTTTAACTTAAGTTGGTCTAGTTTCCTTTTCTAATGGCGAAGTCTCCCTCCCTTATTCCCTTTCTCTTCCCCTTTGGGAAGGGGGGTTAACAGAGCAGCTGTTACAGGTCTAGCAGGCTGTCCTGACCCTAAACCATGACACATACCAAATATTCTCCCTTATGAATAAGATGGAGATTTAAACTACTCCCTCTAAATGGTAAACAAATACAGTTGCTTTCCTGTATCATTTCTTTCTGAATGTTTCCACTGATTCATACAGCCATGATGAGGTATGTAAACTGATGGGTAAACATAAATAAAACCCCCAAAACCAAACAAAAATACATCAAAAATCCCCAACAAAAACAAAAGTAAGAATAATATTTAAAATCCCACCAAAAACAGCACACACACACACCCCAATATTAACCATTACATAGACTTGAACTGACTTATTTGGACCTCATGATAATTTATCCATAGTTGACTAAGAGAACCAATTCTGCCAAAAACCAAACATTACTGAAGTCACTACATTAATATAAATTGAGTTGTGATGCAGGGGACCTAGACTGCACTGTGACAGCTCTGGCCATCTCTACAACACTGCTGCTGTTCAGCTCTTTAGTAATTGCAGTCTTACACTAACATTTTTTTCCTCACAAGAGACTCAATGAGAATGCCAAAGAGAAAACGTAGCTTTGCTTAATACCAGTGTCTATATTTAGACTTCATTCCAGGCACACTTTTATTTTAACTCATGTGCTGTATTTCAAGAAATTCTTATATTAATAGACTCTAGAATCTGAAATGAATCACAGCAAAGACAGCCAAATGCCCTGTGAGAACTGTAAAGTTTACTGGAAGTATTTTGGGGCATTCAGTTCTTCATACAAAATTGTTTGAAGGAGTTGGACATGATTTCTGGAACTAAAAATACAGCTGTCTTCAACTTCCCTTCCACTGCACTGATGCTCTGAGCTGATCCTGCAAAGATCACCTAATGTACTATTTTACCTGAGCAACTAAAACTGACCCAAGAATGCCTTCCTTTGCTTCAGAGGGTTCTTAATGTCACTTTTTAAAAATAAATTATCTGATGGCATCAATGAACTTGGACAACATTTCAGCATTTTCCCAGTGTTTGGCCCAAATTTTAGCTTTTTTTGGTCTGTCATATTATTTGGCTTAAAGTGTATATAAGACAGCAGCTATATAACCTCAGTTTTTTGATGGGGACATGAAATGCAGGAATTTACTCCTCCTTCACTTTTTGTTTCATTTAGAGTTTTTGCTACATCTCTTTCTGAAGAAAACTGATTTGACTTTTATTAATTTTGTGCACAATTAGGAAAAAAGCTACAGTAATTATCACATCTACAAGGATAGGAGAAAGACAAAACTTTTAGACTCTTCACCTACACAAATCTAGTAAAATTTTTGTTTCAAACCAACCTTTTAATAGCTTGCTTTGAGCAAGTCTTCTGTTTAAACTTTTAGCATGCAAATTATTGCTACTTGTACAATTTCCTCTAGAAGTTCCAACATCCTGAAGAGTTTGTCTTCCAAAACACAAAGTGAACCTGCTTCCTAGAGATGTCCTCATGGGGTAATTCTAGCCTACTTGATGTTATTTTATTTTCATGCACATCAACTCTGGCTTACTCAATTTTGATACTGTGTTAAAGCAAGCAAACAAACAAAACTATTACACAGTGCCTATTCTGGTTTTTTCATCTGGTCTTAAAACACCCAAGTAAAATGACATCTGCAACAAACTATTCACACAATCATTTTGCAGATAGTTCATTTAGTTTCTTAAGACATAGCCCTCCCTATCCATTCACACAAGTAAGTGTGGTCAAGACTCATCAGTTTTTTCCTTCACTACTCCACCACCCTACTCTATGTCCTCCAGAAGGGCAGTGCTGCCCCATTTCAGGTTATTTAGGCCTTTGCTGCAAAGGGAATTTTCTTTTTCCATTATTTTTATCACTCCTCATTTGGCAATTCTTTGCACTGCCCCACTTTTCTCTATCCCATCAAGTATAAGTTACTTCTATCAAAACCTGTGCAATCTACCACCAATCCCAGCCACCACTTCTATTTTAGTCACAAAAAATTGGCTGCCACACTCCCATTGCTCACCGACTATGTCTCTGCCAAGCACCTTCATGCCTGCTCCCATGCTGCTTCCAATGCCTGGAAAGGAGTATCCTTCAGGCTTCCCACAAAGCCTTGACATTGTTCTTCAGTTTTTTTTCTCAGCCACCATGCCAAATTAAATAAATAAACCCGAAAATTCAAAGGCAGGCTGGTACACCAGCCCACTCACCACACTGAACTGTAGCAGGACTCTCACTTCCTCCTCAAAACGTCAGACAGACTCAAAAAAAACCAAAACCAAAAACTCAAACCAAACAAACCAACATTAAAAAAAGCAATTTTAAATTGTCCTTGATAGTCTGAACAATGTATCCCGAGAAATACTCCCCTGTGGATGACTTGCTGCTCACCAACAGGGAGTTAAAGCCATCTGTAAGTACAGATCAGATTTCTGATGGATGCTGAACTTAATCTAGTATTCCTTTGGCAGGAGAGTGAGTACCTGTGTTTGCCCAGGCACTGTGAGCACCCCTGCCCAGTGAGCAGAGACCTGGCTGATTCACACCACTGCCTGACACATTATTGGCCTGGCCTTGCAGAGGTTTGACAAATCAGCAGGCAAACTGAAAAAGCCAAAAGTACAGTTCTCCCTTCGTAGTTCACGTGAAATCTCTCTCCTCCTCTGCCAAAACTCAAGTCTGTACCTTGGCAGTTTCATAGCCATATTGCTATAATCCCATTTCTGAGCCTCTGAAAACAAGTTAGGTAATGCTTAAAGCATCTGAGAGCTTTTCTTTGTTTTTTTTTTTTAGCTAGGCATGAAAAAGCAGGATTTTTCAAATGCTGAGTTTATAACCATAAAATGTATTATCTAATTCAAACTCGGCAAACCTGCAAGGATTAAGAGCTGATTATATCACAGTCAAATTATCTATTTAAAGGGAATAAATTATATTAAGTTGCATTAGATAGTTTAATATATAATAAATTATATTAAGATGCATTAGATAATTGGCCATTTTAGACCCATATATCATAAACCCTAACTAACCACAGAGACAAGCAGAGTCAGCTCTCAAATTCACCCTGATTTTCTCTTGAGCATGGACCCAGTATGGACTGAACATTTAGAACATTTTAGGTGAACACAGTAATGTCTTAAGTGCTGATCTGGCAATGAGATCCACATCTGCAGCTCAAACACCTGCACCCACAGAAAACTCATAACTAATTTAAGCTGTGTAGCACAATTTAACACACCAGGAATTTTTTGTAACGTGGTGGTCACTGTATAAAATTACTGATTCAGTTAAAAACTTCAAAGAACATACACACAATATAGAAAGAAGCCATCTCTAAATGGAGAAAATAGAAAGAAATGGCTCATGAGGATTTCTCTTTTACCTTCCCTAGCCCCTTGCTTCAGTAGTCCAGATGTTTCAGAAACACTTTATCACCATTTTAATTAAAACATTAAGATCCTGACTGTTATGAAAACATAACAGTAATCTGAAACACAGGTAAGATGAGTTTGTTGCCTGCTCAATCGATTCTTATTTTAATTCCCCAAAGAGTATTGATGCTGAAGTCTGCTATTCCCTAATAATAATGAGCATTTCAACAGAAGATTCAGAAGAGATCATAGCAAGTACAAAAGAGAAACAAATCATCATAAAATATGTATCTGCATAAGCCAGGGAGAGCAACATTCCATCTCAGCATCTTGAGTAGGCACTGAATCAAAGAGACTGAGACTTGAATGTCAGCCCTGCTGAGGCACAGCTTTCCATGTTCCCGACAAACTGCTTTTTCATGGGCCCAGATCCTGGTAACTCTCCAAGGACCTGATCCATAAAACTGTAAACTGCCTAGAATCAGAGTATCAAGCGAACAGTTCAGAAAAATACCGTCAACTTTTAACAAGTCAAAACACATGATGTTAAATGTGTACCTCTGGGAAAGTCTCAAAGCAGTTATTTTCCTACTGCTAAACTCAGAAACAGAAACGAACAAAACCAAACAAAAAAAAACATACAAAAAAACCCCCACAAAACAAAAAAATACACACAAAACACACAAATCAACAAAAAAAAACCCCAAGAAAACAAACAACACCCCCCCCCCCCCCCCCCCCAAAAAAACCAACACCCAACCCACAACAAAATGAAAAACAACCAACCAACCACAAGAACCAAAACCACAAACCAAAAAAACAAGCCAACCCCAAGTGCCTTACCTGGTAGAGCTCTTCAAGGTTGTATTTAATAGAAATGCTACTCTGTATCGCTCCCACCGCTTCATGAAGTTTTTGCCAAGTGTCCCGAGTATAATTATCTGGTAACTTGGGTCTTTCTACGAAGGAAGACAGAGGGAGTTGGAAACCAGCCGCCCAATAGGCGCGGGTACCAAACCTTCTCACGCTGCTTCATTAAGTTCTGCTAAGCCATGTTGTGCTCTTTCGGTTAAGTTTGGCACAAGGAGAGGGTTAGTAACTCCACCCGAGGCGCTCGAACCTTTGCACGGGGCACTTGACCCCTCAGCCGGCCGGCCCCGCACACGCCGGGACGCCCGGGGGCCGAGGCGCGGACCCTGCCCGGGCAGGACGGCACCGGCACCGCGACCCCTCGCCGGTGGCCTCGGGGCGGCTCCAGCCGCAGGGTCGTTGCGTTTTAAACCCCACGTTACTTTTAGCAAGGTAACCCTGGCCGATGCTTTAATTAGTTGTGACACTAAGGTGGCTTTCTGCCCGCTTCCTGCGGGGCGAGACTCTTCGCTGCTCCTCCCGCTGCCCCCACGCACAGAACCCGACGCGCGTCCCCGTAAGCCCTTAAAGCGCGATGGTGACGGCAGCAGGGAGGGTCGACGTCCCGGCGGCAGCAGCCTCCCCTCGCCCAGATAAAACGGTGGGGAGAGTGACAGCGACGGGACCCCCACCCCTCCTCCCGCCGCCGGCCCAGTCACCGCCTGCCGGCCGCTGGGAAGGGGCGGGGAGCGGCTGGGCCCGCGGTAAACAAAGGTCGGGACGGGGCCGGGTGGCGGGGCAGGGCGCACCTGCCGGGGTAGAGGGCCCGGCCCGGCCCGCACCCACCTCTGAAGTTCTTGATCACGAGTTTCTTGGAGGAGGCGGTCGCACCTCCCCCCACTCCTCCTCCTCCTCCCCCGGCGCGGTTGGCGGCGGCCAGCGAAGCGGGCTTGGTGAGCCTATTGGTGTGCCCCACCAAGGCCGACAAATGCGGCTTCTTCTGGGGCTCGTCCGCCATCTCCGCCCCGGGCGCCGTGTCCGGCCGGGGCAATGCGCTGGGCTGGGCTGGGGCCGGCTGGTCCCCGCCTCCGCTCCCCTCCTCCTCCTCCGCCGCTGCCGCCGCCACCCAGCCGCCCTCCCCCACCGCGCCGGCCTCCTGGCCCGGCTAGTGGGTGACTGCCAAGTGCCGCCGGGCCGAGACTCATCCACCCGCTTCCACTCTCCCCGGGGCGCCCCGGCGGCAGCCTCGGCGTCCACGCCGCCCAGCCCCGGTGCGGGTCTAGGTCTGTGCCCGGCTCCGGGCCGCCCCCGGGCCTCGGGCGTGCGGGCAGCGCCAGCCCCACTCACAAGATGGCTCCCGCGCCCTGCGGCGGCCGGGGCAGCCCCCCACGGAGCCGACCGAGCAGCGGCGGCTCCCCGCCCTGACCTCGCACCCCTCGGTCCCCTCTGCTGCGGCAGGTTCTGCTTGTTGGTACTCGGCGAGAAGCGGCACCATGCCAAGAGACGTTCAGAGCGGTAGCCGAGAACCAGCCGCATTTCCTAACGCGACCTCGGTTTCTTAACACAGAAGAGCTACCGGGCCCGAGAGGCCGGCCTGGGTTAACCGGCCACCCCCGAGGCACACCCGACCCCCACTCCTCCCAGGGCAGCCTGCCAGGGCATGCTCTGTGCCCTTGTGTTCCATGTCTCACGTTGGTACTTTCAAGAGCAATGGCTTTCCCAGAGTTCAATACTTGATTAAACTTTATGGACTCAAATTCAGAGGATCCCCAGCAATCCCCGTAAGTAGCGAGACCGCCCCCCCCCCCCCAGAGGCCAGCCCGGGAGGGAGGGGGACGGAGCCAGCAAGGGGAAGGCGCTCAAGTCCAGGCGTTCTCCGGTGGAAGTGACTCGGGGCCCCTATCCCTGGGGGTCTGGCGCACGGATAGCGCAGAGCCCGCAAACCACCGCCCGCCTCCTTAATAAGGGGCGAGGAGCAGGAGCGATCGCTCCACCGATGTCAACAAGCAGGGCAAAGGACAGGACGCCCGTGCCGCCAACCGCCGCCGAACGCGTAACGCGTCCCCCGCACGAGGCTTATCACCAACGTGCGCCCTCGGCCCCGCCCAACGCGCTTCCCCATTGGCTGTCGGGACAAAGCCGCGCCCCCCTCTCCGTGCGCCGCTGTGGGCGGGGAAAGGGGCGGCGCCAGCTTCGGTGGGAGGGGAGAGGGTGTCACGTGACTCGTCGCTGTTTCTCATGGCCCCTGAGACGTAAGGCGCGCGCGCCGGGAGGACGTTGTCTCGCGCGCTGTGCCGCGCCCGGTGTAGCCGAAGCGCCGGCGGAAGCTGCGGGAAGCGCCGCGCTGCGGGATGAGGGTGGGCTGGCGGTGCGGGGATGAGGGGCGGTGGGGCAGCGCAGGCCGGGGATGAGGGGCGGAGGGGCCTCCGGGGAGGCGTGGGGCTGCCGGGCGGGCTGGAGCAGCCGTGTGCGAACGGGGCCGCTTCCTGCCACCGCGCCCCTGCCGCTTCTAACGCCTTCCCTCCGCTGCCGGCACCTGCGGGCTGCCGGGGCGCTCCTCCCTCCGCGGGGCCTTGGCGCCCGGGTTCCTCCTCTGCACGCAGTATCCGCCGGTAGGCAGCTTATGTCTGCCTTCTGTCTTCCCGGGCCGGGGCCGGGACCCGCAGGCTGGCGGCAGCTGCCCCCGCTAGCGAGAGGTTCAGTGAAGTGACCCACGGGATGACTTTGCTCAGCGAAGAGAGGATCTGGCTGCGATGCTCTCGCTCGGCTGTTCTCTTAAACTCCCGTTCTCTTTGCAGAATGTGATACAGCTGCCTTTTAGTTGGGAATTCCGCCCCTTCTGCTTAAGGCTTTAATGGCGCACATCACCATAAACCAGTATTTGCAGCAGGTAAGCGTATTTGCTTTTTCAATTATCTGTGAGCCGTGTATTTATTTTTCTTTGCTGTAAATACGTTGCCTTATTGAAGAAAATGGCCTAGAATGCGTGATGTGGTAAATAAGCTTTTTAGTCTGTGTTAAGCATCCTGTCAGTATGACAAGGACTTCTACCTGAGTGTCAGATCTGTGACGGTTACTGACATAATGGATAGTGAAGTAATTTATCCAGAAGACTTGGCACAGTGGGGTTGTGTGTTTGTGCAGTAGAGTGCAGCTCGGGGATTCAAGAAATCCAGGGATTTAAGAAGAATAGAAATCCAGAGACATTGTGTATGGTGAGAAGGGTGGAGACCCAGGAGCAGGGTCACAAGGATATCAGCCAGACTGAACCTTCAGTGTCAGTTTTTTAGTGTGACCACTCTTAACTGATCCTTTCTGAACTATCTGATTTTCATTATTATTATAGTTTTCAATTAAGTTGAAAGCATAAAAAGAATAATTGTTTGCATTTTAGTCTCAAAAATGGAGTGGCTGAGAGGTTTCATGTCAATGATCTGTGCTGAAAAGTCAGCATCTTGTCCAGTTGACAATCTATTTAACAATTAAAAAGAAAACAACTTTAAAACCACAAAAACTAGCGCTCTTTTATTTGAAAATGTCCCACTAGTCTCTGCAAGTGTGCAAGCAGTTGATTTTCCTTCTTTGGTACTTCCCTTGGTATTTGGTCTGTAATGTTTCCCATTTCTATGAGCTTTCCATGCAGAAAAAAATATTTCTATCAGGACACAAAAAACATGACAAATAAAGCACAGGCAGTGAGAAAGGAACTTAAGAAGTAATATTTAAAATTACTTCCATAACTCAAGAAATTTCCAGCTTGATGTCACAATAAGCTGCTCAGACAGACTGTATTTTGTGTTTAGCAGGAAGCAGAATCAAACTGTTCTCCCTCAGAATGTAACATTTAGAGTCTGGACAGGTTTCACAAGTATTCTGTACACAGTAAGTCTAACATCAGACATTGCCTTTGCAGTGAGAGCTACATGTTTTATCAGCTTGTCTTCATTTTTAAGTGTTCCTCAAAGTTTGTTTATGCCTTTACATGTGTGTTTGATGCCCAGAAGTGCCACCTGGAATTCTAAAAAGCACAACCAAATTTGGCTCACAGCTACTGTTGTACAATGCTAAGCCCAAGTTGTTTGGGGATTCTCTGGTTTGCTCATATCCTACAGATAAGGAAAACCCACAGTAATGTTCATCCTACCTTCTCCCTGGTACCTTTTTGAAAGGCAGGTGTATTGAAGCTACAACATTGACTCACTAAGCCTTTAAAAATTCACTTTTGAGTTGGTATTGATGTGAAGAGAAAGGTGGCCTCTACAGTCAAGTTTAAATGTGTCATTTGAACATGGCTGGATTTTATCCTGTAACTTGACTTTTGTAGGTACAAGAAGCCATTGACAGCAGAGATGGACAGTTTTGTGCAGAACTGGTATCATTTAAACATCCACATGTTGCAAACCCAAGGCTACAGGTGAGAATATGTTTTTGATCTTTTTGCTTTGCTTTCAGTTCTTCTAGCTCTCCATATGGGTTCCTTTCCATTGGAGATAAATGTCAGAAATCTTCTTCACAGGTCAAAGCAGGATCCTCTTTAGGTTTATATCTCTTCTCACAAGGATATTTTCTTTATTTATTTCATTATTTTTCCAGGATGGCCTTTTGTGTTACACTTTGAAGGTTTTTCTGGATAGATAAAAGCTTGAAGGTCCCTTCTGGACAGGTCCACATTAGTTAATAATGTGGCACAGTGGAAATGATTGTGAAGAGAGAAGCAAGGGCAGCAAGGGTCCAGAATTTGTGCTGTTTCAGCTGGGGCACAGCTGAATTTCTTCTCAGTAACTGGTACAGTGCTGGGTTTTGGATTTAGGATGAGAATAATGTTGATAAGACACTGATGTTGTAGTTGTTGCTAAGCAGTGTTCATACTAAGTCAAGGACTTTCTTACACACCCTCACCAGCAAACAGACTGGGAATATTTTATTTAAGGCTAACTCAGCTTCTGGAGACAAAATGCACACAAGCAATTTATTTTTTATTATTATACCTTGAGATTCTCCCAGATAGCAAAGGCTTATATGCATAAAAATACCATGACACAGTATCCATATGATGTTTCTGGTGCATTGGATGTTCCTTTAATGTGTCATTTGTTTATTCTCTACTTAGCTTCCATCTCCAGAGGAAAAGTGTCAACAGGTGTTGGAACCACCATATGATGAAATGTTTGCAGCCCACTTAAGGTAAAGATGGACCAGGAATATAAAGTCAGTTGTGAGGCATCCAACAGGGATGGGGAAGGATATCCATATATTATTTTAAAAGGGTTTGCAAGTTACAATTATTTTAAGGGGCTTTTATAAGTTATTTTAAAGGGCTTACATCAGAAATCTTGGTGTTTATTACTCTTATAAATAATGCTAGAACTGCAGGAAATAAAGACCTCCTATTTCCTCTCCATGTAAAGTTTGCTCTAGGTACCTGGCAGCCACCTGTGCTTAGCCATTGATCCAGCTTTGTTTTCTGTGCTTGCAGTTTCCTCTACTCATCATTTACTAGCTCCACAAGAATGTAGAGTGACATAAGTAAGGGAAATATTTTTTTAAAGGGAATTTTAGTAATAAATTGAAAGCACTCTTAAGACAGCTTTAGGACCTAAGTATCTCTGTGAGGCTTTTCTTTTTAAAAAATTTTGCATGAGCAGTCTGTAGCTCACTTTGAGCATCTTGGAATTTTGGTGTGTGCTAATTTAGGCAGCAGTTTCAATGAGCATATTACAGTTGGTAGTGTGCATGATACAGAAACAAATTCCCATTCACCTCAGATCAGTTTTCAAGCTACCAGGCTTTGTGCCTTAAAGCAGCTGTGCTATTGTGTTAGAAACCCTTCTAATCATCTGTTGGTGTCTCTTTGAAATAATCTGTGAAGCTGTATGGATGTTAAAGGAAATATTTGTCTTGCATATATGATATTTTCTGGTGTATTAATGGACCCTTTGGTCGGCAGGTGTACTTATGCTGTGGGGAACCATGACTTCATAGAAGCATACAAATGCCAAACAGTTATTGTCCAATATCCTTTGTGATAAATCTTCAGTACTGTTTTCAGATCATCTGGGTGTCTTCTTGTAGAGTAACTTATCTTTACACCTTTTAAAATCTAATAAAATGCAACCTGCTAACAAATCCACATCAGCTGTTTTAGGCTTTTAAGTGAAGAAATCCAGATTCACTCTTCTCCTTTCAGCTTTCTGTAGGACTAAGAGTCTGTCACTTGTCTCTAAAATAGAAAATGTATTTATTGCAGAGTATAGAAGCCCCTCAGATCATTAATACATCTCCCAGTTAGAAGAGATGGCTAGAGGGGAAGATAGTGATAAAGCCAAGCTGCTGTCTTATCTCTTAAGTGGCCAGTGTTTCTTCCTGCTGCTGGCACACCCAGGGGTGCATGGCTGAGCACATGTTCTTCCCTGCTGCATCTCTGCATCCTGACTCCTCATCTCCTTGCTGCTTTTTTGGTTTCTTCCTTTTCATATAGTAATATATAGTCTCATTCAACTGTCATTTTTTAAGTCTGTGCTTCATTTCATAGCATTTAAAATTTTCCTGAACACAGTACATCTTTCCTGAGAGCATTTCAGGCACACAAAGAAGAAAACTGGTAAGTACATCATAAAGAGCTGCTAAAAACTAGACTTTCATTTCTCCCTAGTATAATTCCATAGTAGTCAAACTAAAATGATGCCTATGGTTTTTATTTATCCCCAGTAATACTTCAGTGCAGCCTAATAGCTTTTACTGCCTCCTTGGACTTTTAGGTCCAGAAGTGTGAAAACTAAACATGTGAGCTTAATTGTGTAGAATGGTGCATAAATAAACACATGAAGAATTTCTTCTTGGTGAGGTGGTATTTCATTAAAGCTGTAGTAANGATGTTCCTTTAATGTGTCATTTGTTTATTCTCTACTTAGCTTCCATCTCCAGAGGAAAAGTGTCAACAGGTGTTGGAACCACCATATGATGAAATGTTTGCAGCCCACTTAAGGTAAAGATGGACCAGGAATATAAAGTCAGTTGTGAGGCATCCAACAGGGATGGGGAAGGATATCCATATATTATTTTAAAAGGGTTTGCAAGTTACAATTATTTTAAGGGGCTTTTATAAGTTATTTTAAAGGGCTTACATCAGAAATCTTGGTGTTTATTACTCTTATAAATAATGCTAGAACTGCAGGAAATAAAGACCTCCTATTTCCTCTCCATGTAAAGTTTGCTCTAGGTACCTGGCAGCCACCTGTGCTTAGCCATTGATCCAGCTTTGTTTTCTGTGCTTGCAGTTTCCTCTACTCATCATTTACTAGCTCCACAAGAATGTAGAGTGACATAAGTAAGGGAAATATTTTTTTAAAGGGAATTTTAGTAATAAATTGAAAGCACTCTTAAGACAGCTTTAGGACCTAAGTATCTCTGTGAGGCTTTTCTTTTTAAAAAATTTTGCATGAGCAGTCTGTAGCTCACTTTGAGCATCTTGGAATTTTGGTGTGTGCTAATTTAGGCAGCAGTTTCAATGAGCATATTACAGTTGGTAGTGTGCATGATACAGAAACAAATTCCCATTCACCTCAGATCAGTTTTCAAGCTACCAGGCTTTGTGCCTTAAAGCAGCTGTGCTATTGTGTTAGAAACCCTTCTAATCATCTGTTGGTGTCTCTTTGAAATAATCTGTGAAGCTGTATGGATGTTAAAGGAAATATTTGTCTTGCATATATGATATTTTCTGGTGTATTAATGGACCCTTTGGTCGGCAGGTGTACTTATGCTGTGGGGAACCATGACTTCATAGAAGCATACAAATGCCAAACAGTTATTGTCCAATATCCTTTGTGATAAATCTTCAGTACTGTTTTCAGATCATCTGGGTGTCTTCTTGTAGAGTAACTTATCTTTACACCTTTTAAAATCTAATAAAATGCAACCTGCTAACAAATCCACATCAGCTGTTTTAGGCTTTTAAGTGAAGAAATCCAGATTCACTCTTCTCCTTTCAGCTTTCTGTAGGACTAAGAGTCTGTCACTTGTCTCTAAAATAGAAAATGTATTTATTGCAGAGTATAGAAGCCCCTCAGATCATTAATACATCTCCCAGTTAGAAGAGATGGCTAGAGGGGAAGATAGTGATAAAGCCAAGCTGCTGTCTTATCTCTTAAGTGGCCAGTGTTTCTTCCTGCTGCTGGCACACCCAGGGGTGCATGGCTGAGCACATGTTCTTCCCTGCTGCATCTCTGCATCCTGACTCCTCATCTCCTTGCTGCTTTTTTGGTTTCTTCCTTTTCATATAGTAATATATAGTCTCATTCAACTGTCATTTTTTAAGTCTGTGCTTCATTTCATAGCATTTAAAATTTTCCTGAACACAGTACATCTTTCCTGAGAGCATTTCAGGCACACAAAGAAGAAAACTGGTAAGTACATCATAAAGAGCTGCTAAAAACTAGACTTTCATTTCTCCCTAGTATAATTCCATAGTAGTCAAACTAAAATGATGCCTATGGTTTTTATTTATCCCCAGTAATACTTCAGTGCAGCCTAATAGCTTTTACTGCCTCCTTGGACTTTTAGGTCCAGAAGTGTGAAAACTAAACATGTGAGCTTAATTGTGTAGAATGGTGCATAAATAAACACATGAAGAATTTCTTCTTGGTGAGGTGGTATTTCATTAAAGCTGTAGTAAAAAAAGGGCTCAGAATAAATTCTTCCTCCAGTGTAGGATTTCTGAGATCGTGAAAACCTCTTTAAAAGTGCATCTTTCTGTATTTAAAGATTAATGGATGCTCTTCTACTAGCAAAAAAACCCAATGCTAGTTTCTCACATCTTTCTTCTTGTGTGATTTGAGCATACTGAGTATACTGCATCTTCCTTTCCCAGGGCTTTGCCCATCATGTATGCTGTGGCCCTTGATCTTCGCATTTTTGCTAACAATGTAAGTAGATCTGATTAACAGCCTCATTACTTGGATCTGTTAGGAGTTCCCATGGTGGAAATATGTTAGACTTTTTAGTCTAACAAAATCAGCCTAAATTTTGCTCAGTACTGTTTAACTGATTGTTTAGGATTTTATAAACCTACTAGATTAATCCAGTCCTATTGGAAAACTAGGCTGCTCAGTCTGCCCACCTCCCATTTCAACTAGAGAGGTTCTGACGACCTGTATGAAACTCACAGCAGTTGCTTAGAGCATATGAGGTGATGAAGTTCTGTCTTTAGAGTAGCATGATGGCACAACTCAGTGTTTCCATGTTACTTATGGGATTTTCCTGAGATCTTTATAGGGGTGGAAGTGTCATAGAATGGTAGGGGTTGGAAGGGACCTCTGGACATCATCAAGTCCAACTTCCCTCCACAGGACCATCCAGGGCAAGACACACAGGAACAGATCCAGGCTGGTTTGAAAGTCTCCAGAGGACGAGACTCCACAACCTCTCTGAGCAGCCTGTTCCAGGCTCTGGCACCCTCACAGGAAAGAAGTTTTTCCTCATGTTGAGGTGAAACTTCTAGTGTTCCAGCTTGTGACCATTACCCCTCATTCTGTCACAGGGCACCATTGAAAAGAGATGGGCCCCTTGTCTGCTTGACACCCACCCTTAGATATTTTAAAATATTAATAAGATTCCCTCTCAGTCTTCTCCAGGCTAAACAGTCCCAGTCTCTCAGCCTTTCCTCATAAGAGGATGTTCCAGTCCCTTCATCATCTTCATAGCTCGACATTGGACTCTCTCTAGTATTTCCCTGTCCATTTTGAACTGGGGAGACCAGAAGTGAACACAATACAGATGTGGTCTCACTGGTGCAGAGTAGAGGGGGAGATGATGGACAACTGAGCTAATCTACCCACTCAGCACAACTGAAGAGGGAAGTTTCTGCTTCCTTTCATCCCTGTGTACTGCTTTTGATGCTCTTTGGAGTTCTTGTTGGGCCCAAACAAGTGGTGACAAGCAAAAAAAACCCTCAAATTTACATTATTTTTCTTAGACTAGTGAATGGAACTAGTGTTTGTTGAATATGGTTTAGAAATAAAATCTAGCCTTTTTATCTGTGGAGAGAAGCTTAATTATAAAATCTAAATCTCAGGCCCCATATCTGGGGAATCATTTTAGTTTCATTTTGTTGAAAAGACATTTTTCTGCCAGACTCTTGGTCTTTGGAAAATTGAGATGAAGTGTTAGTTCAAGTCAGCTATTAAATGATCCTGAATTTAGGTTTCTGAGACCTGCATTAAGCTTGATGGTTGTGAAGGTAACAGCTATCAGAGGTATTTTAAGAGGACTGTCTTGTTCATTAGATTGGGTAAATGTTTGGGAGCCTCTCAGAGTGTTTTATTCAGTGGGTTTGAATGCCTTCTAGATTTGGGGGCTAGCAGGTATGACAAATCTATTGCCTTAGAACTTTACAAAATGCTGTAGTAAGGAACTAAACTGTTTACAACCCAGGGAACCAGGATGTGGAATTACATGTTGTTTCTTGCTGTGTAATGACAGGCAGATCAACAGCTGGTGAAGAAAGGGAAAAGCAAAGTTGGTGACATGTTGGAAAAAGCAGCAGAACTACTGATGAGCTGCTTTCGGGTCTGTGCCAGTGACACGTAAGTGAAAGATCCTCTCTAGAATTTGCACTATTAAATTAAGTATTGAATGAACTTCACATAAGATTTCCCCACATATTAAGGCCGTATATGCATAGGAGTGAACATTTCTGAGGCTTGTTTCTGCTCATTTGTGGTCTGTTCTTTCTTGACTATTAACTAATCTGGAGAGGCCTCCCTTCAGATTTAACATTCCTGGCAGATGTTGGGAGGACTGATGGTTTTCCTGTTTCTCAGGAAAGATCATTAACACTTATGTGCCCTGTTCAGTTGTGAAGTTTGCTTTATTATGATCAGATAAAAAAATGATGACTCTTTGGTTTCCAGTCTTAACAATTTTAATACATCTAAAGAGTAGAAAATGTTTTGGGGTTGTTTTTGTTTGTGGTGTTTTTTTCCCAATCTTTCTTTCACCTTGAGTATTATAAGCAGCTGCTATGCTGGTCTGTGTGTTACCTGCAGACTGCAGTGAGGACCCTTATGCAGATGAATAAAACTTTGCATGATATCTTTATGTTGAGAAGAAATGTAGCTGAGCTGTTTAAGATGGGAGCACATGGTCTGTTTTGACAGTGCTGGTGAGGTTTAAGTCAAGGAGTTTGGGCTTGACTTTTATTTCAGGCACCAATTTGTACCCTAAAAATCTATTAAATATCTATGGAGGGAATTCAGCATAAGGACAAAGCCTTAATTTTCTTAGTGTTCTAGTACTAGTAGATTTTTTTCTTTTTTCTTGTGACAGTCGAGCAGGCATTGAAGATTCCAAAAAGTGGGGCATGTTGTTTCTTGTGAATCAACTATTTAAAATCTATTTTAAGGTGAGGTTCAAGTCTGGTAAGCTGTGTTTTTTATTTCATACTCTTAAGTCAAACCCACCCTTTTTTTATATCTATCAATCTCTGCGTAAGATGCAGCTAATAGTTTGGTTTTATTTTTTGTTGTGTTTTTTTTTTTTTCTTTAACAGATCAACAAACTCCATTTATGTAAGCCCTTGATTAGAGCAATTGACAGCTCCAATCTGAAGGATGAATACAGTATGGCACAGAGGGTTACCTACAGGTACTACGTTGGACGCAAAGCCATGTTTGACAGTGACTTTAAGCAAGGTATGTGGCAGTAAGACAGATTTAGTCCCTGTACTTGGTGTGAAATCTGACTGATGGCTCGTGTGTGTGACTCAAAACGTGTGCAGAAGGTGCAGCTGTGTTTGCACTGGTCAGAGAAAAAGTCATGCTGAAAGATCCAGGGCTCACAGGCTGGGTCAGATCAGAGATGAGATTACATGACACTTCTAATTGCAGGATATACCCAGTTTTAAAATATTTGTGTCAGCAAGTTCTCTGTGGTTTTACACATGATGTGTGGGCATAATAAAGCATGAGCATTGAAAAGAATAAGTTTGAAGAAGGTTTCACAGTGGAGGCTTTGAGACTCTCTTGCCTCTTCAAGCTGCTGTCTGCCATATAGGAAATCTTCAGAAATTGTACTTGTTCTCAGTGCCCTGGTTTTGGAAGGTGTAGAAACTGCCTTTCTGAGACTTTCAATAGCTTTGCTGGAAGTGCTTCTAGAGCCAAGGTCTACAACTATCAGGATTAACTGAAGCCCCTGAACAAAACCTGTTCTGGAGACTGTTTTATTGCTCTAAACAGTGTTTTCTGTCTGTCAGGCCTGTCATCTTTTTCTTACTGAAAACTGAGAGAGACTTTAATCTTACTATGCCATGTGATCTCACTGGCATGCTTCTGTAGCTCAGCAGAGGTGTGCATTGCATGCAGCTTGCATCCACCAAAGAACCTCAACTGTGAATTCAGAGTATTCTCTCTTTCATCACCACTTCATGAAATTATCCCTTCTTGTAACAGTAGCACAATAATATTACTGAAATGAACTGAACATTTCAATATTGCCTGTAACTGTTACCTCTGACTTGTAGACCTTAATGAATTTTCTTTGACTTCCTGAAGGAGGACTTATTTTCTTGGCAATACTTGGTAATTAGTGTGATTCTCCACTAATTCTTACAGGATTTTTCTTAATGTTTTTTGATTTGTGACTTGTTTGTTGTTTTTTTTTTTTAATATATAAATTAAAATAGCATGCGTTCAAGCTAGAGATGGACACTGAGCACAGAATTTGGGTTACAGTTTTAATCCATTTTTGTTGTTGACTCGTGTTTCTTTGTGTCTGCAGCTGAGGAGTATCTTTCATTTGCCTTTGAGCACTGTCACCGCTCAAGCCAGAAGAACAAAAGGATGATTTTGATCTACCTGCTGCCAGTAAAAATGCTGTTGGTGAGTAGGTGTTACTCTTCTAAATTTTGGGGGGGAGCAGAAAACCAAAGTGAAGCTCAGTATTGTTCTTGTTTTTCCCCTGTTGGAATTCAGAGGCTATCTCTGCCTGACCCCCCATAAGAACCAGCATATGCACATTTAATTGGGAGGTCAGAAAATGTTCAATTGTCATTTATAGCAGCACAGGAAAGGAGAAAGGGGAAAATAAGATGAAATCCAGACAAAACCCCACCTGTCTCCTCCTAGGCCTCCTGAGTGTGCAACCTGAGGTTACTTCTGTAATGAAGGTAACTGAGTTCTTTGAGAAGCACTTCACACTGTAAGTTATGTCACTAGCAGGGTCCCTGTCTGGTGATCAGCTGCACAGATGGGCCAGGGAATGTGTGGATTCACTAGTACAGATCTGTCTGTTGCTTTCTCCTGGTGAAGGGAAGGAGGATGTGCAAACAGATGGCTGTTGAGGGGGTTTTGTCACAGGATGGAAAGGATTCCTATATTTGGGGTTTCCATTTGCACCTTCTACGTTTGTCCATTCAAAGGCATGTCAGAGGGTCAGTAAGTAGAGCATTTTGGTTTTGAACAAATCAATGAAGACTTCTTACAATTTCATCATTTAATCTTTCTATTAAAAGAATTCAGCACATCTCTGCTTCTTGTTCTTTGTGGATCCCTTGGTTAGTGGGATTATGCTAACAGTGAATTCAATGTAACTGAGGGGACAAGGAGTAGATTTGAGTTGCCCCTTCCTGGCCATATTGCCAAAGCTGCCCATGGAGAACTTTGTTACCACCTGCTTCTGTGAGTTGCCACCTTCCACCTTTGTTCTAGCCTGCTCATGACTACCTTCCCTTTTCCAGTCAGTGCTCCCTTTCCAGTCCCTTGCAGTGTCAAGTGGGTAAAGGGGAAGCATAGTGGGTAATTGTCCTGTTTTTTATTATTTTTTTTTTCTATTGGCTTCCTTACTGGTTGTTTTCAGATCAAAATGGTAGAGTTCATGAAGGAAAACTAACAGGCTTTCCTAAAAGCTTTGTCCTAGTCCTGACTGGGTGTCTTAAACTGGTGGGTTGGTGCCTAGAATCACTGTGGCTTTTCTGGAGCAGCTTTAGTGTACAAGAGGCACTAAAGAAACTAGATAAAGGTCATTGTTTTTACAGTTGCTTTTTTTAAATTAGAGCCCAAATGTTAGCACAAACTTAAACTGGACAAAAATAACATGGTTGGGGTTTTTTTTATTTCTAGCAGCTCTTAGTAAACATGCAGCTGAGTTCTGCTCTCAGCTAATCCTCCAATCAGGAAAGGAGTTGCCAGCAGCATAGCATGATGGTAACTAAATTTAAAGTCTGACCCAAGTCACTGTGCAATTTGATTCTGTTGTGAAGGGGGAAAAAAAGATTATTTTTCATAGGGTAGGTGGTTCAGTTTTACCTGATTTAACAATAAGAATTAATTTTGTTTCTTAAATTTAAACTTTTTTTTTTT
>VYZU01083842.1:57466-86409 GCA_013401355.1 Ceyx cyanopectus | reverse complement strand
GTAACTGAGGGGACAAGGAGTAGATTTGAGTTGCCCCTTCTTGGCCATATTGCCAAAGCTGCCCATGGAGAACTTTGTTACCACCTGCTTCTGTGAGTTGCCACCTTCCACCTTTGTTCTAGCCTGCTCATGACTACCTTCCCTTTTCCAGTCAGTGCTCCCTTTCCAGTCCCTTGCAGTGTCAAGTGGGTAAAGGGGAAGCATAGTGGGTAATTGTCCTGTTTTTTATTATTTTTTTTTTCTATTGGCTTCCTTACTGGTTGTTTTCAGATCAAAATGGTAGAGTTCATGAAGGAAAACTAACAGGCTTTCCTAAAAGCTTTGTCCTAGTCCTGACTGGGTGTCTTAAACTGGTGGGTTGGTGCCTAGAATCACTGTGGCTTTTCTGGAGCAGCTTTAGTGTACAAGAGGCACTAAAGAAACTAGATAAAGGTCATTGTTTTTACAGTTGCTTTTTTTAAATTAGAGCCCAAATGTTAGCACAAACTTAAACTGGACAAAAATAACATGGTTGGGGTTTTTTTTATTTCTAGCAGCTCTTAGTAAACATGCAGCTGAGTTCTGCTCTCAGCTAATCCTCCAGTCAGGAAAGGAGTTGCCAGCAGCATAGCATGATGGTAACTAAATTTAAAGTCTGACCCAAGTCACTGTGCAATTTGATTCTGTTGTGAAGGGGGAAAAAAAGATTATTTTTCATAGGGTAGGTGGTTCAGTTTTACCTGATTTAACAATAAGAATTAATTTTGTTTCTTAAATTTAAACTTTTTTTTTTTTAGCTCAGTTTTGTTTTTGCTTTTTTGAAAGAGCATTTTTATTTCCCCATGGAGACATAGTGAAGAGAAAAATCTGGTACAAAATGATCAAGCACTTGATGGTGCTGAAGCACTGCTTGTATTATTAGTAATGCTTGGGATTCCCAGTTCTTTGTTCACAGATCAGACCATACAGCCATGATGGCAAACTTGGATCTGCCCAGACCTCAGTCACAGGATCTTGATTTTACCAGTTTGGAACTGTTCCCCAACATCAGACACATGAAGACTCCCTAAGCTGTGATAAATCAGTAGCTACTGTGACTTGGGTTGCAAAGCATTTGGCAGTGGCAAGGAGGTGTCTTGATAAAAATACTTTTATTCACCTCTTACTCTGTAGCAAGAGAAGGAAAGTAGATGAGCATTTGTCTTTCTTTAACAAATGTTTTTTATAGCTTACTAGATCAGATTTAAAATGCATTTGAGTTTACCCTGGAAAACTTGAAAACTGTTTATTTTTCAGGGCCATATGCCAACAATTCAGCTCCTAAAAAAGTATGACCTCATGCAGTTTGCTGAAGTAACAAAGGCCGTGAGGTATGGTGGTTGTTTTACTGCATTGTGAGTAGAAGGTATTGATTTGGGGTGATTGAGGGGATATTCCTACCAAGACAGATAGTTTATTTTCTCATTTGGTGAGACCTCCTCATGTTTTCATTTCTTCATCCCTGCAGTGAAGGCAATCTTCTCCTGCTGAATGAGGCTCTGACAAAACATGAGACCTTCTTTATTCGATGTGGAATTTTTCTTATCCTTGA
Source organism: Ceyx cyanopectus (assembly GCA_013401355.1). Taxonomy (NCBI): domain Eukaryota; kingdom Metazoa; phylum Chordata; class Aves; order Coraciiformes; family Alcedinidae; genus Ceyx; species Ceyx cyanopectus. The sequence continues at coordinate 84,839 of VYZU01083842.1, read as the reverse complement.
GAAGCTGAAAATCATCACATACAGAAACCTCTTTAAGAAAGTGTAAGCATAACAAAACCTTCATCTTTGCAAAAGCAGATTTAATATCTTTATTTAATTTTAATATATTTAATATATTCTCACCTAGGACTGAGATAGAAACATCTATGCTCTCTCAGAGAGCTGAATCCCTCTTATTGAATTTGTTGTAAAAAGGCCATTTTTCAAAGAACCAGATTTTTTAAATGATTGTTTCTCAATAACAGATTTTATTCCTGTTGTGTTTTTCTTTTCTTTTTCAGATATTTACTACTCAAAACCCATCAGCTATCCCTAGATGCCTTTCTGATTGCCCTGAAATTCATGCAAGTAGATGATGTGGATATTGATGAAGTCCAGTGTATTTTAGCTAACCTTATATATATGGTATGTGCTGACCACTTTTCTGGTCCTTCCAAACTTCAGATAGTAAAAAATTCTGGGTAGACAATACAAGTTTATTAAAAAAAAATATTCAGTAATGTTGAGTCACTTGTGCCCAAAGCGAAAGCCTGAAGGCTTCCTCTAGTTCCCACTTCTTTTGCAGGAGCTGGGTAAAACTAAAGCTGAATTTGACATTACAAATCCAGTACTGACAGTTCTATATATGCATAAATACCAGTTTAGAGCCACAAAAACTGTAACTGGGTCCAAAAGGGATTTGCTCTTCTACATTTGAAGTAGGAGATTCTTGTCATTCTAACTTTAGAAAAAAATGTAAGCCAGTTTTCTTTGGCTTTGTTTCACATTCTGTTTTTCTCTAAGTGGATCTCAACTACTCATGAGCAGATAAAGACTTGCTATTTAGGTGTTTGTGATAAATCTGAGGTTTTGGGGCAGCATTGCAGTGTCAGCAAGAAAATGCACCACTTCTCCAGGTCTGGAACATTGTTTGGTATGGTCTAGGAGTAGCAAGAGGTGTGATTAAGTCACTGGAAGATTTCTTTCAGTGTTAAAACACTATATCTGAAAAGGAAGAAGTGTGTCATTTAGGTTACTACGTCAGGAATAGCAACTAATTCAAGTCCTCATTTTAAAGTGAGCAGAAGTAAATGTAGAAACACTTGTGTGGAGCTCTGTGTCTTCAAGGCAATGTCAGCAGACCAGCAGGGGGCTCTGGCTGACAGCACTGTTGGTAGACAAAGGTGGTTATGGTTCCAGCTTTCTTCTTACTCTGAGCTGACTCAATTACATAAATAGGATCCTTATAGATACTGAGTAGTGCAGTGGTGGTCGAGTTTACACACAGAGCTTTGCTTGATGGAGCCTGGGGATGGCTAAGATTAGAGGCATTGTGATAATCAGCTTCTACTACTAATGGTGCCTTTTTTTTCTCCTTCTGCCAGGGTCACATTAAAGGCTACATATCTTACCAGCATCAAAAGCTTGTGGTTAGCAAGCAGAACCCATTTCCTCCACTTTCAACAGTGTGCTGAGTGTTGTGTCTTATCCATGCAAGCACTTTTTCCAGAGATGCTCAGTTTGCCTGGTGGAGCTGCTCCTGTTCACCCTGGAAACACTGCAAATGACCTGGTTCATCCAGGACTTGAATACCAGGAACTGCTTATGGCTCCTTTCCTAGAATGACCAAGGCTGTCAGTGTTACACAGTGCGTTGGAATAAAAGGCTAATTTTTTCAGTGATAATTTCCACAGGCTTTCTAAATCATTTATTTAATGAGGACATGAAGCAAAGCATTCCGGATTCCTTCCAAACTACTTAAGAGCTTTTATAAAGTAATTTGTGTTACTATTTCTGCATTTATCCTCCAGAGAGAAGTGTCATCCTTTGTTACTTGTGTCAATCCATTCATCAGAATGGAAATTATGGTTTCTTTCATGGTTTCTTTTTTTAAACTTGTTGGTAATAAATACTCTGTTCAGGCTTTCTCTAAAAGCTAGAGAGGTGCTTGACGCCAAAAGCTTTTCTGAGTCAGTGATATTTGTGGGTTCAAGTAAATGTGGGATTTTTGTCTGTAGGTGCCCACTGATGGGTTTGGGTTTTCTTGTTTTGTTTTTGTTATGATGAAAAAAGCTTACCTAAGTAACTTACCCATACCCTGTTGTATTCAATCTGGGGAAAACACTGCCACTGGATCCATCAGTTTAAGTGTTACTGCCCTGAGGGATTTGTTTGCTTGGGGATGGTACAGCATAACTTTTACCCATTGTGATGGCATAGTGATTTGGGGGTTTAAAAATTACTTTTAAAGGAAATAAAACTTGAGAGTTGGGTTTTATTTTATCCGCTGAGTCATGTGGACATGATTCATAAAGAAAAACACAGGCACCATGTCTGAGGGGAAGCAGTTTTTAGTGTGATGAATGTCAAGTCACTTAAACATAGGCATTTAAAAGCCTGGAGTTCCTCTGGACTTCATCAGTTTTACTTGTATGGATGCTGAAATAAGAACATGAATTTGCTGAATCAAACTTTGGAGTAACAGGAATTAAAGAGACAGATTTCCTTCTAGCAACATTGAAAATCCCAGAAAAACTTCAACACTAGTTTAGTTTTAGGGTGAACAGTTCTAATAAACGTAGTTCAGTCAGTTTTTAGTAAAATAACTCCACCACATCATGACCCTTCCCAGTACCAGGCCAGCAGAAGGAGGAAAGACAAGCAGGCTTTTTGGATGAACTGGAGTTAGACACATCAACTTCCATTGCTGGAAATGGTGACAGTCCAAGGGGTGTGCTGGCTGCTTCCATGTTTCCTTGCAGTGGTGCTGGAGGGTTGGTTGTGTTTGTGACTTACTTCATTTTTTGTTTAAGCCATATCATATACCTCGCAGTGTTAGTGAATAGAAACGTTTCCCAGTCAGTGTCTTCTAGGGGCCAAGCTCCAACAATACCAGTCAGAAACCAAGTGCCTTTGTACTCCGTAGCCAAAAAGCCTCCTCCAGCCAGTTGTTTGTCTGCAGCCTCCTGGAGCTTTCCACAGAAGTGCCTGTTTGTGAGGCTGACGTTGAGGATTCGTTTGCAGTCCTCAGCAGGAAGGTAAGAAACCTGCAACTCGTCACCTCGAAGCTCCTCACCTTCCATCCTCCAGCCACTGACTGTGCCAGCCAACTTTGGGATCAGAACGTGTTCTGCAAAGTCTCTTTCAGGGGTGCATATAGGCAGCTGGTGGCCGTTGCACTCAATGTGCTCCTGCAGCTGCAGCAGAGCGATGTTGTTCTCACCCGTGTCTTCGTCGTAGTGCATGTGGACGTGCTTCTCACTGACTGCCACTGCCTTCCCAGCTCCCCTGATCCCGTTGGGCCCTGTCAAACAACATTTCACTGCTCTGAGGAATCATTTATCAGAGAGCTATCTGAGAACCACATGCAAGCTGACAACTCCCCAGTCCTCCTGAGAAGTATGTGCAGTAAATAAGCGAAAGATGCTCTTTCTTGAAACCACTGCAGTAAACTAGGAATGATGTAGTGAGAGCTTTTTAGTGCTGTGTAAAGCATGCATAACTTCAGAGGGAAAGACAGATACATAACCTGTGAAGTGATGATTTTGGCATGAAACAGAAGCCACTTCTAAATCCACTTGATTTACCTTATGCCTGGGTGCTGAGTTCTGAATTGCGTTAGAGGCAGTTGCTTCTGCCTGCCTTGTAGGCTGGTGTGGGGCAGCTGTAGTTCTAGCTCAAGGTACTTAGCTGGTTTGTTTAGCAATATTTTTAAGTATCAAATTGTCAAATATGCTGCAATAAGAGAATGTGTTTGATCACCTACCAGCACCAACCCTGATTTCAAGGTGGCTGTGCAGAAGGGCACACTCTGCTGTAGTCAGGACAAAGTTGCTTTTTAGCAGCACTCCTCCACAGAAGCCTTTCCCTTCTGAGTTCAGCAGTAGGACCTAAGATGAGAAGAAAATGACAGCTAATGCTGTCTATGTCAGGCTGAGTGATGGGTTTCATGAATTGCTAGAAATACCTGCCAAGGAAACCGCTCACTGTGATTCTTCCTGGTTTCGTTTGTCAGATTATCACTGTCTTGAAGTCTGCCACATGCACATTGATCTAGAAAATGAATTTTAAAAAGTCAAAGCCTCATGTATCATTTCAAGATAACTCGTATCTGCAAATGCCTTCTTCCTTCCACCTTGACTTTTTCCTTTTGCACCAAGGAAAAGCAGAAGGACAATTTCTCAGCTGGTGAAAGTTGGAATAATTCTCTTGGCATCTATAGTCTAAAAGCTTAGTGATAGCCCTGAACATGTTGGGTCATTGTGTTAGGCTTGTGGTGACCAGATTTCACTGTGTCTGTAACTAATGAGGCTTCCTCTCCATCCAACCATCAGCACAGCTTGCTTCCTCCTCTTTGTGTCCTGCATCTGAACTCTGCCAAATACTTGATAGCTGTGGCCCAGTCTGGCCAAGGTGAATCCTGGGCTTTCCCTGTTACAGTCCAGGGATGCATGTGTCTTTATGCATGCATTTCAAGTGGATCCCCCAGTTATCTACAGCTTCTGTTCACCCTGTGTCATGGTCTTGGGTCACACTTCCTGGAGTCTCTTCAGGTGAAGCTAAACCAGAAGACATTCTCCAGGAACACACATAAGGTACTGTCATAGCTAATGGGTGCTTAATCCACATGACCAAACCAGAGCTAGTCTGAAGTAAAGCCCACCTGAAATGGGCACTGAGTGTGGACAATCAAGCCTTCATCACCAAATGCCTGGCCCTACAGCTCAGTTCCACTTTGGCTGGCCTACTTGCTAATAGAGACAAGGGCCTGAGTAAACTACTGTGTTCTTAGCAGATGTGCTTTATGAGGGGGTGAGACTGAAGGAGAAACCTAGTGTGGGACTTTAAAAATTAAGATGGCTACTTCTTCAAACTAATTAATAGGAAAGCAAATTTTGCCCTTCATTCATCAGACCATCAGATGCCTGATTGGAATCAGTAGAACCTCCTTCCCAAACAGATAGGTCTTCAGTGGAGTTTCTCTTCACCGAGTGTAGGATGGAAAAGCTGGCTCGGTGAATGACATGGAGGGTGACACAAATCCTCTGCAGACCCATGTTTAAATGTTCAGGTCAACTATTGCTTATTTTACCACTGTGCTGGTACCTTGGGCAAAGGTCCCCCTGTACTTGCATGCTCACACCTACCTAGAGCGATGCACTGTTTTTTGTCCTTCCCAAGTTCATAGCCATCAGCACAGGAACAACGGTAGGAATTAGTTCCTGGGTAGCAGAAGTGCTGACATCCTTCCTTTGCTTGATGGTGACATTCATTTTTGGCTAAACAGAACGAGCAGACGAAAAGCATTGGGAACAGTTCAGCTGGAGTATCCTTGCATTGCTTGAATCTTTACTATGCGTTTTATTTTCACTCACTTTGTGTGGAGCTGGGTAGGCACTCTGGCTTGGTAGTATTTCCCACCACATTGTTTTTCCCTTTGTTAAGCAGAAATTAGAACTGAGTCTCTGCAGTGTCTATAAGCTTGTGGCAAGCTGTGCTAACCCAGCACCTCCCTGTACCAGACTCGTCTGCACATCTGAGTTCTGGGGTGCCTTAGCCAAGGGTCAACTAGGCCTTCCATGTGAACCCATGGAATGAGGCCAGGGGTTTTCTTTCTGTTGTCTTAAACAAAACACTAAGTATCTTCAGCAGCAGGTTCTGTTGCACACGTTAAGGTGGCAGATATTGCCTCAAGAAGGCAGCTCAAGCTTTCTGGTTTTCAGTGAAAACAAATGCCTACCTCTTAATACTTTTGCTAGGACACTTAAAATTGACAACTGCCAAAGATAAGAAAAAAAGTAAGGGAGTATAAATCACCTTTGAAACACGTTCAGTCAACTTTGTACTAAGCAAACAAGCTTCAGAACAACTCAACAGGAGGAACCATGGGATGGTGGATCTAGATCACAGGTGAAGTAGCAAAAAACTCACATAACCTGTCTCTCAGGCTCATGCTGAAGAGATTCAGTTCCCAGCACTGCTCTAAGCTGTCACCCTCTGTGCTCCCCCAGAAGCTGGTCACAGTCACATCCTTTAGACAGAAAATGACTGCCTTATGGAAGCCAGGACAAAACTCAGCCCAGGGGACCTCTGAGCCAGCAGTAATACTGATGTAAGGGCTGGAAAGTAGAACCTGGCAGATGTAAACATGTAGGATCCAGCCCAGGATGTTTTGTGTGCCAGGAAGCATCTGGTTTGCTTCATGTCTTTCACATTTCTACTAAAACCAGTTTGTTTTCTGGAGTCCCTCTGTCCTGAGGGACTGTCTTTAGGGGGTGTGTGGCCTTGGAGGCACCTGGAACAACAGCCCTGGATTTCAGGTCATGCACCACCACACAGCAGGGGAGTGTTAGTGGTGCTGGGAGGGCTGAGCTTGGATAACACCTGTGAAGGGGACTTGCTTCAGCCCTTTTGCTGCCTCTGACAAAAGCTCTGTGTTTTAGTCTAAAATATGATAACTGGCCATAATAGGAGAGCTGTGTATGGTCTCCCAGGTTGTCCTAGAACAGGATTAGATGGAGCTTCTCAGAAGGGATTGATGCCTTACCAAAAGCACAGTTCTCTCCCTCATAACCCTCGGCACAGGTGCAGGTGTAGCCGCGGATGTTGTCCTCACACACACCGTTGTGCTGGCAGGGGCTCGATGAGCACCTCATGCCACCTGAAGAAATGCCACGGGAGAGGACAAGTCACCACCACCACTGACCCAAATCACACAGCAAAATATGAAGGTCATAAGTTGTAACCAACACGCATTGTTCAAGATCAAATCAAGATCAGTTAAATTACTTTTGTAGTGGGGGAAACAGGGATCATAGAACTCTCAGATGACATCATCATTTATTGAGGTAGGAAAACACAGTCTACCATAAGCATGCACAAAACAGATTGGAAGATGATATTTTAAGAGAAGTTATCAATAGCTAAGCATATCCTGTTAATAAAAGAGGGTCAGGGAGAAGTGTGACCTCAGGCCAAGTGCTCTGGTAGCATACGTCCATGCTAGGGCAAGTTGATGTGCTGCTACATCAACTTTTGACTTGAAAACACCATCGTGGAGCAGGGCAAAACAGAGTGAAAGGGTGACCCAGCATTAGGTGGGTGCTCAGCCTTTCTCCTCAGCCCTCTTACCCTGCAGGATCACCCACTGTACCCTGTGCTATGGAAGGAAAGCAATACACATCCCAAAGGGCTAGAAAGTGAGAGTTTGGAAGACAGGATGAAAAAATGGGTTTGTTTAGTGAGGAGAAAGGAAGCAATGGAGACATACAGTAACACTCTTCAAAATGTTAGACAAGATACTGCAAAGAAGGAAACACACACACACTGTTGTACTGTAGGAATAAGATAGGAAATAATGGCTTTTCATTACAGCAAGGAAGACACCCTATGTCTGAAGACAGTGAAGTGTCCTGACTGTGCCTAAGCTTGTTTAGATGGAACTTTCTCTACTGGTTGCCCTTCTCTCTTCATAGACCAGACAGAAAGCTTCCATGACATGATTATCACAAAGCATCCAGTGACAGTAATTAAAATAAATTAATCCCACCCTCACAAACGTAATGAAAAGCCAGCTACCTAGCAACGTTCTTTGTAACATTTACATCACTGATGGGATTCTATTATATTACAGTTCCCTGGACTCAGAGTTTTAGTGGCTTCTGCAGAAAATGAATACTAACTGCTGGTTTTGACACCTTATCCACTGTCTAAACTAATATTAGAAATTAATAAAAGCAGTTAAAAAAATTATATATATAAAAACTTGGAACAAGGCATTCTGAAAAGAGGGAGAGCATAGGATATAGTCCTCATAACCTGGTGCCCTATGTTCAGAAGGCATCTGAAGTTACACCAGCCCCTCAGATTTTACAGAAACGTTTCTTGCCTTGACATCTACCATGGGATAATGCAGTGTCATGGTCCAGAGTTTGCAGACAGCCCAGTAGCTTTTAACATCGATTTATCTCACTAAGATTTATGTTCTAGGTTTGTATTTTTGAGGTTTTGCTGTAAAGCTTTGCTGCTTTATTTATCAGCAAAGCAGACTTTCTTAAGTCAAAGGTTGTTTCAGAACAGCCTTAAGCTTAGGAAAAGAAATACCCTATTTACTATGATAACATCACTCACCTTCAGATTTTATTCACTTTGCAATAGTAATACTTTCTCCTATTGATTACTTTTTAAATCTTTTAACATCAACACTGTTCCTTCTGCTTTACTCGAGATTGACAGATAGTTACTGATTGTTTCTTGTACTATAAACTGCAAAAAAATCTCAGAAAATAAGCATTGGACTGACTAATAAAGTTCATAGTGTGACATTGCTATGAAGGAGAGAAATCAACAAGGCCAGCTTACCATAGTAGATTTCCCAAAATATTACCTTGTGAAAAGAAAAAGAAAAGGACAAATTACATTTTAATTCTCAAATAATGTAATATTCCATCAATATTTTGATAAAAACTTTCTGTGAGACAATATATACTATGATTTAATGGTTGCAAGGTTTTACAACTACTAATTCTTCCTGCTCATTTAAATTTGAATGAGATGGGAGGGGAATTGCATCCTGCTTGGTTTATTGTTTCTTAAGAAACTCTAAGAAACACTTTACAGGCAAGAGAGGAACATCTGAACCCTTTAGCAATACAGCTTCATGGAAAAACTGGCCAGCCATTGTCTCTCCAGCATGCAGTGGCCTGGGAAGTGACCTTGACCCATCCAATCCTGCTTGTCCCCCCAGCAGGTGCTGCTGGAGGCAGAGTCAGGCCAGAGTGGAGCTGTAAGTCACCAACGCTGGTCACCAGCACCGTGTGCCCCCTTTTCCCTGGCTCCTGCAGCCAGCTCTGCTGCTGCTTTCCCCAAGGGGAGATCTACCCTGCTCCTTGTACCTCCCTTCTATCAACTTTCCCCAAAGCACAGGGACCACCCATGGGCAGCCCAATGGCTGTTTCCTCTGCTTTCCCTGCAAACACAATCTCTGATGAGATTCCTGTTAAAGAGCTCACAATCTGACTCTGTGTGTCAGGAGGATGGCCTCTTGTTTGAGGGGACCTGCAGACACTGATCAAGTGAGTTTCTTTATACAGGTCCCACTACTTGGTGCACTGCTTTCCTTTGTCCCAACACTCCCTTGCACCTCCTGGTCCCTAAGGATGCCAAAACTGTGTTTCTTTGTGTGATCACGATGGGACAACAGCCATACACTTTCACAACATAAGGTGCAGGACACACAATTTTCAGCAGAAGGCTTTAATAGTGCCAGAGCTGACCTCTGAGTTTCCATTTTGGCCACTGAAGACACCTACTTGCTACCTGCAGAAGTTGAAAGTCCAAAGAAATCACATGGAGAAACACCCAAACAAATGAAGCAGGCTGTGGAGCTGTATTTGATAGTAAAGGGCTAAAGCAATAATTTTTAGTGTGTGCACACAGGTTAACAAAATACTTACGAGCATTTCATCATTTTCAAATACTTCTCTTGCTTCTTCATATGTACATCTCTCTTCAAGGCATTCCCTTTCCAAGCTGCCTTGGAGGACCTCCTCCAAAAGCAGAGAACTGGCACGCCTCTGTCTCTTGATAACATTGTTTGCATCAGCAGCTGATATAAACACTGGAACATTGTGAGACAAAATGCTAACGTCAGTGCTTAGATTAACCTCCCTAAGTATTTTCACCTGTTTTTCCTCCTTTTTTTTTTTTTTTCCCCCATTTTAAAAAGATTTTATTAAACAGGCAATTTGATTTGACTGATTCAGGGTTGCAGCCACATTAAACTTACATACCCAAAGAGCCCTACTTTCTTAGCCCAAACTCAGCAGAGGAGTTGTGAGCTTTTACTTCTGGGGAGTGCCTGACTTTCTCCCAAGCAGGGATAATTTGAAGCCCTTCCCAACATTCTTTTTTCCTGCACCAGACACACAGAGCAGCATTACTGTGGTATAACCAGGGAAAGGGGAAAACTATCACCTTAAAGGCAGAGCCTATTTTGTAAGACTGTATGGGTCTTTCTGCATCAGTAGAAGTGAAAATTATTTGTATTGGTTTATGATGATAGATCCAAACTGATACCCTTCTGTCAGACTTCACAGGGTTTTATTGCCGAGAGGCAAAACCGTGATATGGCTGAGTTCTTAATTAAATCTGTCTTAAGGAGATTGAATAAAAGCTACCCCTCAGCAATGCTCAAAATTAAGAGGGCTACAGTGTACACCACCCTTTATGGAGAAAGAACCGTAGTCTTTTTGATTTGAGCAAAGAGGATGAAAGATCAAAGACATGACAGTTACCAGATACTAAAACTCCTCTTTGCCATGGTGTCAGGACAGAAATGGGCTGCTGGCTGGATGGCTGGTGCCATGCTGGAGTCTGCTGCCTGTGACATTAAGCAGCATTCAGCAATGTGTGTCAGCGTGTTTGTCAGTTGCCCTGTGCTTGGAAAGTAAACCTACTGGGGCAGGGATAGGTTTTTTTGATTTTTGGGGGATTTGGTTGCTTTTGTTTTTGTGTTTTGTTTTTGGTTGTTTTGTTTCTGTGTTTTTTGTTTTTTGTTTGTGTTTTTTTTTTAATATATTTTATACAGCGTTTGGGGGCCCAGCAGTTTAATTATTAATATTATATCAATAATATTAAAATTGGAAAAAGTGACAGCAATAGCAAAATTATTCTGAAACTGCATAAAAATGCTTAGTGTTGTTTTTGAAGGATATTGAATAAGCAACATGGTTCTGTGTGGTATTAAAAAAGAAAAGGCTTCATGTTTGTGTTTTGCATTTTCAAGTGTTATCTGCCACCCCAGGGCACATTCCTGCCATGCAGTGGTTCTGGTGCATCAGCATAACTGGCAGTGCACTTCTGCTGCCGCCGGGGCTGTTTCAGCCTTCTTAAGTGGTCACCATCTTATCCTTCCTTGCCCAGATCCTCCTTATTTTTGGCAAACCATGGGGATTTAATACAGAAGCATAAATTTCTTTGAGTTATAGCAAGCATGTATCTCAGCTTCTTTCGCAGGATTTTTATTTCAGCAGCTACTAGAAACATAAAACAAAATTCACTTTAATATCTGGGATGCTCTTTAAGAGTGTCTTGAAAAGACAAAATACTACCCTGGTGTAAATGATGGTACTTCAAAATTACATTGCCTCAGTAACCTGCCATAGTTTTTACTCAGCTATATGAAATAAACAGGAGAAATGTAAGGAAAATAAGGAACAGAGAGTTTTCCATTATGTCACCCTCAAAGTAAACACAATACAAGGTACAAAATTACCTGTGTCTCTTAGAAGAGCAGTAGCACAAATCAGAATTAAATCCACATCAAAACAAAGGCCATACCTGTCTGCTCTGTCTGAAGGAAAAGGGCAGAGAGAAGAAACAATATTGTCCAAGAGCACCTTGCCATTGTTACCCTCGGAGCCTAATGGCTGCCTGCCTGCATTCCTGCAGCTCTTCGAGGGGAAAACCTACATGAGAGTTGTTGATGTTTAAAGTCCAGATGCTCATGAGAAAACAAAACCTCTGAGGGCAAAGCCTGTCCTCAATGTCAACACATGAAAAAAAAAAACCCTCCCTGCTTAGTGCTGCAATAGTTGCCCTTCTCTTAGTGCCCGGGCTGAGTGGGGAGCAGTTTTGGCAGCTCTGCTGAGAACGGTGCCAAGATTTGGGCATTCCTCCCAGCCCCCAGCCTCCAGGTACTGTCACACAAAACAGGGAGAGGTGAACAGTGCAAACATTTCTTTGTAGCATAGCAAAGGATGAGCTGGGTGATGACTACAGGGACCAATTTTATGGTGTGGCTCTTTCACACACCATCCCCACAAAATATTTGCCAAGACTTTGCTGCATTGGTCAAGACCCATCAGCAAAAACAACCGAGTGCAGCTCAGCCAGCACCTCATGTGGCCAGGAGCCACTGCAGAGGCTCATTTTATCCTTGCCTTTCACAGTGGTGGCTGTGTTGCTTTTCCTTACTCCTCTGGACGACCATCCATGTGAGAGAGCCTGGCAGTGGGTCGTGCTGCTGTAGTCCTGCTGTGGTCTGAGACTACTTGCCTCTGCCTTCCTGAGATAATAAATATTGCCCCCTGCACACACAGCATGGCAAGTCTGGATCCCTTCGGCATGAAAAATATGTCACCACTTGATGTCAGCAAAGGACCTTGCAGAACCCAGCACAAAAGTGCAGATCTGCAGAGTGGATCATTCCCTTTTGAGGAAGGGCTGAGGAAGCTGGGTCTCCTTAGTTTTGAGAAGAAGAGACTGAGGAGTGACCTCTTAATGTTTATAAATATGCAAAGGGTGAACGTCAGGAGGATGGAGCCAGGCTCTTCTCAGTCTCACCCAATGGTAGGACAAGGAGCAATGGGTGCAAGCTGGAACATAGGAGGTTCCATATAAATATGAGGAAAAACTTGTGAGGTGTTTTTTTGTCGCAGAGCCTGGAACAGGGTGTCCAGAGAGATTGTGGAGTCTCCTTCTCTGGAGACATTCAAAACCCACCTGGACATGTTCCTGGGTGATCTGATCTAGGTGATCCTGCTCCAGCAGGAGGGCTGGACTCAATGATCTACATCTGTGTCCTTAGGAAACTACAGCTGTGTCCTTAGGAATGGGTCACAGTGTACTCAGGACATTATGACACTGTCTGTTTTTTCTGCTTTGGTATCAATACAACAGGTTTTACATTTTAATTTCCACATTACTGTGGAAAATTGCATAAAGAGAGGGTTTTAAACAGTCTTTTCCTCACATCTTTCTTTACAAAGAGTTACTAGGATTTATTTTCTTAACTTATTTAATTCCCACAGTGAACACATAGAGATGTGTTTCTTTAAAGTGTCCTGCATCACTTATTCCTGCAGCCCTGCTTAAGATCTGCTTCCTGTCTGAAAGGTTACTCTTTCCAGTGTGAAGCCTGCACGCCCTACCAATCAGATATGAAAGCTGTGGTTCCTCAGGATGGACTAGGTGAGGTAATTGGTCCTGCTTTAGCAACTGGTTCCCATGAAGTCCCCCCTCCAGCAGTGCAGCAAGCCAGAGAAGGCAGGATTGCAGACCAGCTGCTCTGGCAGTGATAGGGCAGCGATGGGGACCTGACACTTACATTTCCATCATGCTGCCCATCAGCTCTGCTGCAGTGGAGGTGGCCAAGGGCAGCTGTCCTGAGTAACTCTTGTCACGTGCTGTTTGGGAACACACACCTCAGCGAGCCAAAGCGGACAGCAATTATTTTCCAGAAAATATCATCCCTGCACTAAGCAAATGGCAGAAGCTGATGACTGAGGTGGCAGTCACAGTTCTCCCTAAGGGTGTCCTGCTGAGTGGCATAACAGCACAGCAGTTGCTTGTGTGTTGTGGACATTGAAGATGGTTCCAGGTGAAATGGACTGAGGTGCACTCACCATGTGGCAAGGAGTCCAGTCTCACAGGAGCAGCTCCAGCCTCCCTTCTCTGCCTTACTTTTCTGCAGCCTTTTATCTTTTAATAAGTCCTCAACAGGGAGCTGGGAACCCTGGAATAAGGGAATACCCACAGCTGCTTGATGTTGCAGAGCTGGGAGGAAGAGAAGGACTGAGGCCAGGGCCCATGAGGAACAGATCCTTCTGGTGTTGCCTTGTACCGTGCCCTACACCCTGGTCCTGCCTGTTGCCAGCCTGCAGCTCTGGGATCTTGTGTGCAGAGGAAAACAGAAAGGTGTGTTTCCTCTGATATGTGTCAAGATGTGTAAGATGGTGGTTAGTGACCTGGCAAAGCTCAACTCAATCGAAGGGAGGTAATTGCAGGGGCCTCTCCAAGCCCTTCTGCTTTGAGGCATCTGTGCTGCAGATGGATCTTGAGTTTCTTGCCTCTGCCTCTTCTCCTGCCCCATTTTGCCTCTGTCATGGTTCTCAAAACCACAGCGGCTTCCTCTCTGCTCTCTCCTCTCTTCAGGTTACCCAGAGTCCTGGCTAGCAGGGCAAGGAGCAGGCACGATTGATTGAACAACTAATATGCTCTCAGCTCTGCTGCAGCCCACTTTAGACAATGTCTGTCCACTCCCATGTGGCATAGGGCAGCAGACAAAATACTCCTGGACACCATGGCCCTGTCACCTCCCATGGCTACAGCAAGATACCTGCTTGTCTTCCATGTGGTGGCTCCTGCCATAAACCTGACTCCTAAACCTTGGGAGACGTGAACTCTCTAGACTTGTGCACCTGCTACATTGCTGGATTGATTATGGGACTTGGCTTCTGCATTTATGATGCAGAAAAAAAAATCCATCCATATTGAAAAAAAAAAAAAGATGGCAAAAAAGCTTGTTGAAGATCCAAATTAAATCTTCCACGATGACTTGAATTAAAACTCTTTCCTCTGTGGGGCCTCAAATAGCACTTAGGCAGAGCAAAGATGACATGATGCGCCTTGGTATGTGTCTTGATTTAGAATTGCAATTCTCTGTGCAATTAAGCAGCTGGATTAGGGGTCTCTGCAGAGAGAATTTGTTCTTATCTGGTACTGAGTAGGTTGATGCTGGTGTTACATGTCTGGAAATGAAAACTGGGAGGTGAGGAAGGAGCACCTCAGATGACTGATTCCTCAGAATGCATTTTGAGACAAAGACAGCAATTGAAGCTTGTTGAAGGTTTCTGTGCCTTTTGTAATAATTTATGAACAGATAAGGAGTTGTGGAGAAACAGGGCATGCATTATAACAGGGCTGGGTGGGAGGAGAGATGGATGGCAATGAGGGAATGGGTCAGCAAGTGCAAGCCCAGTGCAATGGCCTCACAATAGTACCTGGGACATGTCTGAACATGGCCTGCTGTTCCATATATCAAATTAATCTTTCTCAGTATATAGCTTAGGGTTGAACTATAATCAGAGGTTTCAGTGGAGGCCCCCAATTTTTGAAAATCACACATTATCTCATGAAAATCATACATTATCTCTTGGATGGTGTCTCTTTAATGAAACACAAATTATCAGAATTTTAGCAAGCATATTAAAAAGAGAAAAATCCTACTTAGGGATCAGATCTGGTGGTTAAGACAATTAAGTTGATTAAATCAAATGTCAAGCCATTAAGAGTCTTCTGTCAAAACACTTCTTACCCAGGGTAGGAACTTTGACAGCTTGGTGTATACTCCATATTTCCCTTGCTTTCCACACCCCTCTCCCCAGCTGATAATACCAGTAACAAAATAAGTGCCATTGTATTGGGTCACATGGGGGCCTCCTCCATCCCCTTGGCAGACATCTCTTCCATCTTCATCGTAACCTGCACAGAACATGTTTTTTGTGACTGGGTTATGAAGGGCGAGCTTGCAAGTGTGTCTGTCCACATAAGGGATTTTAAGCACTTTCATTCTTTTAACTGGCTCTTCAAGCTCAAACATGTTCCCAAAGCCACTGACAATTCCAAAGGTTTGGTTCATCAGGATGTCATTAGCAAAGTCTTCTTCTGGAAGGCATGCTGGGAGAATATGCTCAGAAAATGTGATAGGTTCCTTTAATTTGAGAAGGGCTATGTCGCTGTCAAAAGTTTTTGCATCAAATTTAGCATGTGAAATGATTTTCTCCACTCTGTGCCTAGTTCTTCTTGGCTCTTCCTTTTCTTTGTCCACCATCCCTATATAACAATATTGAAACAGTTGTTAGTAAAACAATACCAATGAGTCTAAACTTCATCTCAGTAAAAGAAGGGACAAAAGCTCTTTGCACTTCACATAGGCATAGGCATTGTACTGTAGAAATAAAATGAACCAGTCCTGTATGCTGGTGCTGTAGTATTTTATACCCCTTTTGGAGGGTTTTAGAGGGCTGCCAAAATGCCAAACAAGTAGAAAATCAGAACTTTGCTCTCAGAATAATGCTCTCAGTGAAAGCTTTGATATAAAGTTTTGTGCTTAATTTCAATATTCCCAATGGCACTCTCATGATACACAACCAAAAGCCTCAACACAGAAGAGAAGGATCTTGCCTCTCTTCTTTGTAGATCACCGCAGTCAAACAAACTTAAATAGGAAACCCCTACTATTCTATAATTCTATTATATGTATTTAGTCTTTCTCTGTTACTATAAAGTCTCTTTGGGAATTAGAAGGACAGACAATTGGAGTTCAGGCAAACACAATTTTTGCTTCATTGTTGTGGTCTAAGAACAATTTTTATGACTTGAAACACCATTTTTCATTGTCTAGAACTTGTTATAAATTACTTCATAAATGACAGTAATAAATAATAAATCTGAGATTTCAAGTATGGAACAGTCTCAGACTAGTATCTACATATTGTCAAAGCAGTTACTGCTGAACAGTTATTGCTAACATCTGAATGAAGCACCTAGAATTCTTCAAGGTTTGGTCAACACAGGAAACTGCATAAAGGTGTAAGGTTAGACCAATTAACTACATCAGACAGACTTAACTTGCCTTTATACCTTCCCACATTATACTTGGCTTCTGTCATACACAAGCTACAATAGGTCAAGCCAAACTTAAAGAAACTGTCCACTCATCAAAGCTGAACATGTATTTCACTTTCAGTTAAGAGATGAAATGAGGCAGTAAGAAATAACGAGAAGGTAAGAAAAATTCTGGTAGAGTTTAGTCTTGTATGTGAAGAATAGAACATGGGACATTTCTTTTTTTTGTATTAAAGGGCAATATGAGAAGCACTTACCAACAACAACATTTAAGTCTTTAGAGTGATTAACGCAATGAGCTGCAGTGAGTATAAAATACTCATTCAGAATTGTCCCCCCACAAAACCAATTATCATGCTCATCTGGTACTAGAACAGCCTGAAAAGAGAGAGAAGAAAGATAAAGCACAAAGCCACATGTACAGAGAAATCCTGAAGAGCTAGCTGAGAGTCAAGTAATTTTCTTAAAGCTGCTATTTTCATACATATTTTCTGTGAAAGGAAGGTGTCCTTTATTCAGGGGTGGTAAGAGTTGCATTGAGGTGTAGCCACCACAGAAGGAAAGTGGTCAAGACAGACCCTTTTCCTGGCTCAGAGTGGAGTTTGTGCATTAAGCTATTTTAACCTGCAGTTTTTGGTTGCCATTTTGTGGAAAAAAAAAAAAAAAAGAAGAAAAAGAAAAGAAGCTAATATTGCAATAGTACCAATAATTTTTGTTTTTTTTTTTATTTCACTTTAGTCTTTACCACAATGGGAGCTCTGGCTGTTCTTCTGATACCACCACAGTGTAACCCAAATACTGGTCTGGCTGGCAGGGGAGAGACCCTGTGGCCCAGCTCTACATTTCATATCTGCAACCTTGCTTCACTGCTAGCTTGCCCTTCAGCATTTGCTTGATGCTGAAACAGAAGCACATCTTTCATGGTAGGAGGCCAGTACAGAAGTGTAATACTCTGGAGAGTGGAAAGACAACCCAAAGTGTTGCCACCAAAGAAGTCTGTCTCCAATCAATCTAGGTCCCCTTGGCAAGTGGAGATGATCATGATGAAGAGTAAATGTCTGCTGGTTCTGGTGAGTGGGGTCAGGACAAGGGCACCTTACCTGCCACGGAGTCACGCTGGGTAAACTGCCATCATCCCCAGCCACCTCTGGGTGGCTGCTAGAGACCTTGGTGGTGTCCTCATTTTCAGGATGAGCATCTGGACTTGCTGTGGTTCCTATGACTTTGTCTTGACTGGCTTCATCATTTCTCTGAATCTTACCACATGGGAACTTGACTGCAAAGGCAAAATCAAGATGTCTAGATGGTACTGGAACTGCATGTGTCACATGCTGAGAGCAAAGCATTCCTGTCTCTAATACAGAGCTGTTACCAACATTCAAGCTACCCTGCTTGCTGTTTTAAGCCAATATTTAGGATGTGGAGGACCATGGTCTTCCACCTCTGATAGGGCTGATGCCTGTGCTGTCTCTGAGGCACCAAGCCAAGTGACATGCAATGGATAGTAACATCCAGCAGAGCAGAAGGACAGACAGTTGCTGTTTCAAACAATTTCTGTCACCAAAGTGCCATTCAACAGAGCTTGTTTTGACAGAGTCCTTGCTATAAGGGACACTTTCATGGTCAGAAAAGTAAGTCTAGCTTCCAATGCACCTCGTGTTGATCTTCAGCACAAGAAAGTATTCAAATCTGCTGGATGTATAGGTTTTGCAGTCAAAAGCAGAGCTACAGATGGGTACCTACAGTGGAGGAAAACAGTTTGCAGGGAAACAGGTCACTTCCAGTTTTCCTTAACTGTTCAAGGAAACTGTTTCCTTCCCGTTCAAGGAAAACTCCTTGACAGCAGCCTTTTGCAGTCAAATTAAATATGCAGTGTCCTTATCAGGGTTGACTCTGCTAGATTTTTTAAGACAGTAACAAAAACTTTGCACATGCAAAAGGACCAGAATGGGTGAAAAATGAAAATCACTTTCTACTTCTAAAACTTGCCCATTTTGAGCAAGTGAGCAAATGGGTTCAGCATTTTAAAAGTATTTAAAAGTTAAACATCTTCCATTATTGGCACAATTATTTCTCTGTAATTGTTGTTATTAGATCTTTTGTAATTGGAAAAAGGCAAAATATTCTATGTTAGGGATTATAAGAAATTTGGCATTAAATTACAAAGGACCTTATAACAAAATAAGATGGACAGAAGAATTAATAACTGCTAATGTTCACTTTGAATGCAGGCACAACTGATGCATTTAAATTCAATGTCAGTAGCTATTAATGTTTTTAGGTTACTGTATGTTAACTGCAGAAAAAACTGCTTTTGGAAGAAAATAGGTTGTATTCCTTTTAAATTGAACTGTTGATTTTTGAGGGGAAACAAGTGAGATACAATTGCAGTCACATTATGCCACTAACTCTGAAATGACAACGAATCCTTGTGAACTGTGTATTGTAACAGAAAAAGCTTCATCAAGTCCTACTCATTTGGATCTGTAGGTGTTCTTGTAAGTAGATTCTGATTTTCACCAATGATAAATCTAACCTGTTCTCCAGACTGTGAGAGAAGAGGAATCTGAGCCCCATTGTAATCACCAGTTTCTCATATGGCTTCATACCTGCTGGGACGTGGAGTTTGCAGTCTGCTCTGTGATTGCACCCACTTCCACACAACACTTCAGTGAGCTACTTCTGCTACAGCACATTGCTCACTGTTGCACAATTTGATGTTACTGAAATGATGACCTTTAGGTAAGATCTTATTAAATTTGTTGGCAATACCTCAAGCAAGCCACGTGGAAGGCATGAACACTTAACACTATTCTTTCTGCTGCAGCATCACTGTAATACATCAGCAATTCCCAAATGGGGTGAAGATGTGGTGTGTGTCCCATAGAATGAACTTTTCACTGTGGCTTCTTACCTACAGGAATGCAGGCTTTGTTGTCCTTGGCCAGGGCATAGCCAGCAGCACAGGAACATACAACTCCTTCATCTTCAGTTTTACAGAACTGCTCACAGTTCCCGTTGTTGATCCTACAGGCATTTGGTATGACTGCAAAGGAGTAAATTGTGTAGACAGGTTACCTTTCATGGTGAGTTCATAAAAGCACAAGTAGCTCATCAAACCTCAAAAACAATAGCTGAACATCCCACCCTTCGGGGAAATTCTGTACAATACCTGCCAAAAATCTAAGTAATAACAACAGTGGTAATTATCATTGTTTTAAAAATGGGAAGCTATCAACATTAGATATCCACTATTACTTTACATCTTGTGCTATGTTTCCCAGCTATGACTGACAAGGAATAATAAGTACTTGACAGACCAACTATTTTCCTAAGGCAAAGATGAATCTGGATATGTCTAAGAGGCTAAAATTAGCAACAGCTGAATATATCAGTAATAAATGAAGTGTTGGTCTCTTGACAGTATGTTGTAGTATTCCCCTTCCATCTGTGTATGGCTCATCCTACTCACCATAGTTTAGTCCCTGGAATCACAAGATCACAGGCATAATGGGATTGCTCCTCCTGGCCCTAGCAGCCTCAGAGCAAGGAGAGGTAAACCAGACCCAGCAGATGCTGTCAAACCTGTTCCTACAGATTCACCATGAGATTCCACAGCTCACCCACACACCTTAATCCACTCCTTAACTAGTCTTATACTGTCTAAAAAGTGTTCTCTAATATCGAACATGAGTGTCCTTCAATCCCATAACTTCTTGTCCTAGCTGCTCATCCTCATCCTCATGAAAATGGAGATGACTTTTTGGTTTTGTTACACACTTTATAAATTTCCTTGGTTGTGTGTTGTGGGAACAAGGGTGAAATTTTGTGTTTGTATTTACTGAATCACCTCCTATTTATGTTGAACCACTGTTCCAGTTTCACAAGATTGTCTGGAACTCTCATCTTTACTTACAAAGTCCTTCCAGTCTGGAGCGAGCTACAAATACAGTGAGCAAACACTCTTCCATCTTTCATGTCACTGCAGAAAGCACCAAGTATCAGAGGTCCTCAGGTTCCCCTGTGTGGATCCCTGTACTCTATAGGCTCTTACATCCTATTAGCACATTTTCTCAAACAGATGTGTATCAAATTTACAGTAGTTTCATTCAGTCCAGCATTTCTCTTTGTTAAAATTAAAAGATTCTATAAAATGATGTTAGAAGACTCCCTTAATGGACACACCTGGTATGTGCTGCATCTTTTACAGACATGCATCCTGCTACCCTGTCCTTGTGGGCAACTGATGTGGTTTGATCCTGAGTAGCAGGACTCATCTCAGTAGTTTCTTTCCTCCTTGTTGGACACAAGTAATCTGGCAGCTGAAGGAATGAAGATTTTCTTCTCCATTGGGAGCAGACAAACTTTCTTCTTGTTCAGTCTTCCAATATCCATATACTTCAATCAGCCTTTGATTTTCACATCATGTTATCTTACTATATTTACACCTTAGCTATTCTGTTTTTATTCTAGGATGTTTGCATTTCTTTTATACAGATCAAAGTTTTTCTCTACTTCTTTCTGGAGATCAAGTAATGAAGGAGTTCCTGTTTTTAATTAATCCTCTTGTCCTTTCTTGACTTGGGTAGTTTGCACATGTGCCTTAAATACTTGGTGGGGATTTTGTGGTTATTTTCTTTTTTTCTCTTTTACAAATAGACTGATCTTTCTCTCTTTTAAAAGATAATTTAATTTTGTTTTTCTTAACTTCCTTCATGAACTCTGTAATTTTACAGTTATTACTAAATTAATCTTCCATCTTTGTATTGTCAACCAATTCTGTGTCAATTCAAATCAAATGTAGATGAGTGCATTCAAAATTGATTTCTACATGTTTGTATTAAAAAATTTACCTTGGAACATCCTGAAGGCTCTCAGGGCACCCTGTGTCCCACTAAGTACCTTTCCCAACTCATCTCTTTTAATGTGGATGACTCAGGTGTTTGTACAGTTGTCTCCATCCAGCTCTCTGTAATCACCAAATGACTTTTACAGCAAAATTAAAAAACAAGGCAGGCATCATGTTTGCAGTATGATTCACACACTTACTTTATAGAGAAGCATTTCAGGTTCCAACCTCAAAGACTTTGGGATCCTTCCTCAGGTGGAGATGTGATGTTTGTGTTGAGACTTAGACAAGCACAGTGGTTGATGGTGTAGAGTTTTGGTTAAACCAAACTTAAACCTTGTGCTGTCAGTTGGAAAGTTCAGCATATTGACCTATTAGTCCCATATTTTATACTAATGCAGCTGTTTTGGTTTGGTATTCCCCTAGTGACTCAGCCCTGGATATTACTACACTGCAGCAGACAAATGGGAGTACAGTGGGTGAGAAAGCAGATACCAAGTTTTCACTCATATCACCCTTGTCCACAGAGCAAAATAATGGCAAATAATTGCTTCTATGGTCCAGGCAAAGCAGCACAAATTAAAGCAAAGGCTGTACCTGTCTGCACCATCTGAAGGAAAAGGAGGACAACAGGAAGAAGCCACATTGTCCCACGATGACCTGCCATCGCTAGCCACCGATCTCACTGTGTGTCTCCCACTGGTTTCTCTGCAGGGCTCTGGGGCAGCTGCTAAATGAGAAACACTACAGTGCAAAGGTCATTAACTCATGAGAAAACAAAACTTGTAAGAGCAAACCATGGGCTCAGTGTCAGCACAGGACAATGTTAAAATGCCACCCTGATAGCTTTCAAGTGCCTTATGTTGGTAATGCCCTTCTCTCCTTCATGGTCAGAGTGGAGCCGTGTTTGCCACTGAGGCTGTGACACCCCTGTATTTCAGACTCCTCAGGAAGAGGACAGTCCATAAACTAGGGCAGGTTCTGCTTCAGAAGAATAGCATGTGGTCGCATGGTTAAATTTGTTTTTAAACTTGGTTATGCCACCAAAATTCCAGATACCAGGCTGTGACTTGGGGATTTCCTCTGCAGGACCAAAGTTTATGGCTTTTCCCTTTCTCCCTGTGCATTGTCCTCTACATCTTTGGAAAGTATAAACCAAGCCTCCCTATAAGAGCTTTACTAGTTAGGCAGCAAGGAGCTAAAGTGATGTGGCTATTGCCCATGCCCAAGGAAGACAGAACAACCAGAGCCAGAACTTTGTGACTCCCACAAGCATGACAGAAGCAGGAAAGTGTCTTATAAGTGAAGAGCAGCTCAGGGCACTAAATCTTCAGAGTTCTGTAAGTGTATTGCAAAGATGTTCTGTCCCAGCTCAGGTAGTGCCTTAGGGAGATAATCAGAACAAGAAAAAGTGAGAAACTTCAGGTTATCTTTCTGTGTTATGCCAGTAAAGTATTGCACAGGGCTTTGGTCTCTTTTATTACAAACCACTGTAGTTTGAAGTGCTTTAGGTAGGGTGAAATTGATTGTCATGATCATAGGTAAAGTACTGGAAACCAGTGAACCTCAAAAGCAGGTGTCCTGTAAAGGTGCACCAGGCTGCATGGGACCTCTGTGACACAGAGAATCCAGTCTCTGTCACAAGCACCAGGCCAGATGATGCTTTCACAAGTTCATCAGTTGCCACCTTATTCTGGATGGATTTTATTTATTATATTTTATTTTTTTTTTGTCTAGTACCACTCCATGGGGACTGGTGTTGTCAGGGCCTTGTGGTTTTTGGGCCCTAAAGAAGACAGAAGATAATAGGAGATAATTGTCTTCTTCCTTTTTCATAGAAGACAATCCTGTCAGGTGAGTCACTTGTGTGAGGGAGCAGTAAAGAGGAAGATGAACCTTGCTTTTTATTACTGTACTAGCACAGGTCACAGAGACATGACCATAACAGTGATCCTTTGCTTGTGTTGATCACCTATTAGAGGGTTTTTCTACAGTCATAGTGTCAGAAGGTTTTCCCTGGGGTCTTCCCGAAACTTTTGCTGCAACTGTGTGATATGTCTTTTTATCTTCACTGCACACACACAATTATCTGATTAGTGCATACATGAAGGCTATAGCTGTTTCTCCTCAGGCTTTCTCTATTTCAGTCTAAAGAAGCCTCATTTGTAAAAAGCCCAGTGCCTCATGCACAAGATTTTCTTGTCCAGATACATAATCTTGGAGTAGGCCTGAGTAACGTCCTAGCTTCTTATTCTTCATATCAGTCCTTTCCAAAGCTTCACCATCCTTCCTTTCTTTCCTGGACTGTTTTTTTGTTGAAGCCTGAGCACTGGAGGGTAGCTTAGATCATGTCCTTCCACCATCCTTGGTAAATGTCAGCTTTTGCCTAAACCATCAGTTTTTTCTTCCCATGAGGAGCTGTGGTATTTTAAAATCCCCCAGTTTACTCTGCAGCTTTGTGCTGCACCTCTTTTCTGGATTTTACAATCTGTTCAAATTTTTATATGTGAAATTACTCCTAAACAATTAGTCAACATAAAATACACCCTTTAAGTCTTTCTTTCCTTGCAGGCCCTAGAGCTGGTTATAGGCTTTGGTAGGAGATCAAGATGTAAGTAGATGTTTCACTCATGTCCTCTCAGAATGGCAGAGATGCTGTTTCAGAATGAGGAATCAATATGAAGCCCTTGAACCTTGAGCACTGTGGGCTCCACAGCACAGGATAAAAGCTCTAGGAACCAGTTTCATTCGTAAAAGACAAATAAACTCTGATTGTGAAGTCCAAGGACAAAGTCTCCCATACTCCGCAGAATAACTACACTGCTAAGCACTGTCATGTTGCACACACACTTTCAGCACCCTCTTGCATGCTCCTCTGTTAAACCAGCTCTGTGCCTGCTCTCAGGGTGCTACTTTGCTTGACAAGAATGTATGTACACAACAGCTAGTAAAACTCGACTACTGCCACCATTGCCAGAGGGAGGTCCTGCTGTCTGTAACCATAACAGTCCAGTCTGAGTTCCACTTCAATCCCAGCCTTCAGACAAGTGTGCCACTAGCATGAGTGTGTAAATAGGATTTGAGTAGCACCTAGGCCTAAGGTTGTCCCTTTGAAGAGGGATTTTTCACCCTTAAGAAGCACAGGGCTGGTCAAGAGGTTTGAACAGGAATCCAGTGGTCAGAACTCAGGGAACAAACATTGCTGAACAAACACTGAAGACTGCTGAGGGTTTGTACAAGTAGAGACCATCAAGCTGGGGTAAATGACCATCAGTTCCTCCTGCCCACATTTACTGCTGACTGCAGCAATACCTCGCTGCTGTGCAAAGCTGTAATTCTAGTTTGACAACCTGGTTTCTCACAGCACCTGCTCTACAAAACTAGCCAGTACCAGCTCAAACCCTAAGAGATAAGTAACAGTGTCTGGTGAAGTTCAGTGTACCTTAGACAACAAAGAAGCAAACTGAAGAAGCCTTAGAAAGGCCAATAGGATAGTTAGGGGCCTAGAGCACATCACAGAATCACAGAATGTAAGGGGTTGGAAGGGACCTAGAATGATGGAGCTTGTCCAAGGAAGCGCAACAAAGCTGGTAGAGGGTCTAGAGAACAAGTCTTATGCGGAATGGCTGAGGGAATTGGGGTTGTTTAGCCTGGAGAAAGGAGGCTCAAGTGAGACCTTATGACTCTCTCAAACTGCCTGAAAGGAGGTTATAATGAGGTGGGGGTCTGTCTGTCTTCCCAGGTATCAAGTGAAAAGACAAGAGAAAATTGCCTCAAGTTGCACCAAGCAATTGATTTGTCCAATTTAGATTGGACATTAGGGAAAAACTTCTTCACACAAAGGGTTGTTAAGCACAGGAACAGGCTACCCCTGGAGGTATTTAAAAGACATGATGACATGGTTTAGTGGTGGGATTGGCAGTGTTAGGTTAACACCTGGACTGGATGATCTTAAAGGTATTTTCCAACTGTAATGAGTCTATATACAGTAACAGGTTGAGAGGTCTGGGTTTGCTCACCAGAGGAGAGCTGACTGGAGGGAGTAAATGAAAAAAAAAAAAAAAAAAGAAAAAAAAGAAATAATGTTTTATTTCAAATCATGTTGTACATCAATATTGCACCTTACAGAAACACCCAGAACAAGTACTCATGCAAGAAGCTTTCCAGTCCTCAGCCATATAAAATCCAGAACATGATACAGAAAACAGGGAACATGCACATTATTTTTTTATGATGAGAAGAACAGAAGAGTGCAAATTAAACTAAAGTGAAGTACAATCCATACAAAGCAAAACCCCATTTAATTAGTTGCTGTCACCTAAGCAGGCAATTTTGTGGAACATCACTATTTAGCATCACATGTTGAATACTAGTGTCTCAGCTTCTACCAAGCAAGCTTCCCTGTTCCCTTATTTTCCTAAATAAATGTGCAGGTAGAAGTTAAACAGTTCTAGTAATAAGAAACTCACTACCAAGCCATCTGGCTGCAGTTTGAGGTTTAACCAAACTCCTGCCCTTCCCACTTTCCCTCATATCACCACCAGGAGCCTCTGGTGGAAGATGGGTGAACAGATGGGAAATAAAATGGCAATATAAAAATATCCAAACAAGCAAACAAAAGACCCCTCTAAGCAGCCATTTAGTGTGTGGAAAGCTCTCTTTGGACAAATTCAAAGCAACACCAGCAGTGTGCATATACATGCTTAAAACCAGGAATAAAAACATTTTAAAAATAATAATAATAAAAAAGAAGGAACACCACAACTTTAAGGAATCAGCTGTCAAAATAAGTATAGCAGATGTGGTGGGAAAAAAAAAAAGTTTTATTACAGAAACTGCACCATGCTAGCCAACAGAACAATCAAGAGCCACACCACTAAAACTTTTGTCTCATGGCCAGTCTCACCCAGCGTAAGAACCTGGAGAGTTTGGTATAGACACCATATTTGCCTTTCTTTGCACATCCTTCTCCCCAGCTAACAATTCCAGTAACAAAGTAAGTATCTTTATATCTGGTTACATGGGGACCCCCACTATCTCCTTGACAAGCATCTTTTTGCTCTGTTTCATAACCAGCACAGAACATGTTTTCTGTTATCACAAAGTTAGTGGACTGCTTGCAAGTGTTCCTATCAACATAGGGGACTTCAAGCACTTTCAGCTTTTTGGATAGTCGTCCACCTTCAAATTCACGCCCAAAGCCACTAACCATCCCAGATCTTTGGTTCATCAGAACTTCATTAGCAAAGTCTGCTTCAGGGAGGCAGGCTGCAATGATGTACTCAGAAAAAATGATAGGTTCCTTCAGCTTTATTAAAGCGATGTCATTATCGTAAGTCTCAGCAATGTATTTGGAGTGCACAAGTATTTTGTCCACAGTATGCATCGTTTCAGAATGTTCTTTTTTTTCTCTGTCCACTTCACCTGTAGGAGATTATGAAAAACATCAGTAACACAGAGACAGAATAATTAAGAACAACCTTGACAAAAGAGGAGAGCAATATACCCATTCCTAACACTGCCCAAGCCTTTACGAGTAAACTGCAAAAATGGCATCTGGATCAGTTTCAGTTCTCAGAAATGAAACAAAATATCTGAGACAGAGACAAACTCTCCATCTACAGAGATTTTTATACAGTTTACATTAAGGCATAACCCAATTGAGCTAAATTAATGTCATTTTGGGTAGAAGTTCTTACAGGAGCTTGAGCCTGGCTTATATCAGGGAAGAGAAACTGGTCTTGGCCAAGACTAAACCAGTGCAAATATAAAGTTTTGTTATCTAGTATCATGCCTGAGATAACCTGAGTCTTCTTTCTCTAGTCAATGTGTCACAGACTTCCTGAGTCTTTGTGCAGAAACAAATCTGTGTGCTTCAGGTGTGCCAGGAATGATAAGTTCTCTGAAGAAGTGCTACCCTGATGAACACGCTAGCCAACGCTTCTAGGACATTTGCTCTTAGTCACAGAATCACAGAATCACAGAATCACAGAAATTAGGGGCTGGAAGGGACCTAGAAGATCATCTAGTCCAACCCCCCTGCCTGAGCAGGATCACTTAGACCAAGTCTCTCAGGAACAGATCCAGGCAGGTTTTAAGTGTCTCCAGAGATGGAGACTCCACAACCCCCCTGGG
>VYZU01083842.1:45427-56917 GCA_013401355.1 Ceyx cyanopectus | reverse complement strand
AACTCTCTGAGATCTATTCTTCAACCACTTCCCAATCCACCTTATTACACCATAACTAAACCCACACTTCTCAAGCTTGGCTGTGAGAATCCCATGGGAGACAGTATCAAAAGCCTTGCTGAAGTCAAGGTATATCACATCCACTGCACTACCCTCGTCTAACCATCTACTGATATCCTCATAAAAGGTTATCAGATTAGACAAGCATGATTTCCCCTTACTAGTCACTTCTAGCTAGTTGGCAAAGTTGGCAAAGAAGAAAGGAATACACCATTGTCACCTTTCACATTAGCTGCCTGTTTTTGAAAAACAGGATTTCCACAACAACAAGAAATTATAAAAATCAAAACAACAAAAAAATAACAAATAAAGTAATATGAGCACAACTCACAGAAGATTTAGAGCATGGAGGATTAGTCTGCAACATGTGCTCAAACATCACACGAGTAAATGAAATAAGCACCTACCAACAACAATTTTGATTTCTTTAGATTGGTTCATACAATGAGCTGCAGTAAGTATAAAGTTTTCATTCAAAATAGTTCCACCACAAAACTCTTCCCCTTCCTCATTTAACAGAACAGCCTGTAAAAGATAAATGTGCAGAATTAAGAAGATCCATTTAACTTTGGTGAGCTATAGGAGGTAATTGGATTCTCTGCATACTACATACATGTTTATTGCTACAACAGGTGCTACTCCCCAGGTAGATTCCAATAGTGCATACACAGGCATATGCTACAGACTGGCATGTACTGATACAGTCTCATTTGTTGTTACGTGTATGTAGATGCTTGGATTCCAAATCACCTCAATCCCAGTGCTTAGTAATGCCTTTTAGGAACAAGACACTGACCAACTAAGCAGGGAGAGTGCAGTCCCCAAATCACCCCATTCCTTTGACTTAACCACCCCAAAGAATTCCTGACCAACTTCCTGACCAAGCAAACTGTTCCAGTTTGACCCCCTCCCTTAGTGTTCCCAATACAGGAACTCATTTTGGCTGCTCTGAAGTGGAAAACTTAGATATGAAGGCATATTTGGAAGCAAATGAATGGCTTATCTGACATGCTTTCCAGACAGGACTGGAATATCACCTGCAAAAGTGACACCAGCAGGCCAGCGTGACTCAAAAGGCCTCTCTGGTGCCAGGTTAAGCAGTACCATCTAAAACTGCACAAAACCTTTCGTTCTGACATTTTAAGGCTGCAGTTTGCAGAACAGAACATCTAAATGCCTGGGTTCACACAATTCAGCTACTTCCAGCTACAGAAGGTGTATGACACGGGTCCCATTCAGAAGGCAAGCAGGTTAAATGAACAATTGCACACTTTCCCTTGGAAACATGTTCTGCTTCCACGCAGAGCACAAAGAGCACAGTTACCTGCCATGGACATTCTCCAAGAAGACACTCATCACCACCCACTATCCTGGTATGGACATACGGGCTCTTGCCATTTGTTGTGTTGCCAGGACGGACGGTTGTGCTTTCTGTGGTAGTGACAATGTCCTCCTCCAAACCCGTCGCATTTGTGGGAGGGACATCTTGATCACTAGTTGCACTGCTATTAACAGCAGGTGAAATAACTGACCTTTTTTTTCTTTTCACAAAAACCCTTCCACAAGGATACTTTTCTGTAAAGAAAACAACATTAATATTAGAAACTGACAGAAACATCGGAGCAAGAGGAAACTCCTTGACAACACCATAGCACAATTAATCAGTTAATGCAGCTGTCCTGTTTTGAAACAGGAGCAAAACCCAGGCAGAAGTAACAAAGGAGAACACCAGATGGTTTGAAAAATGAAAGCCATTTTGTAGCCCTAAAATCTGTGTGTGGGTTCCATCTCTGGAGAGTGTTTTCTGTTTTAAAACTTAAAACGTCATCTTCAGTTGTTTACACTGCTATATTCATGTACTTGCTCTTATTAAAACTATCTTAATTAGGAAACAGCTTGTTTTATTTGAAGAATAATATGACCCATGACAGCAATTTATTATTAGTTATAAAGGGTTTGAAAACTGACATCACAAGTACATGGGTGACTTATCCATCCCCCTAGGTTTGTTGAAATACAACCAAAATGTAGAAATGTAAATAACATTAATCATAATAATTATCTTTTACTAGCTGATTAACTGAAATGTAAAGTATAAAATTATTTGTGAGCTGCTATTTTACATGGTGTGTGTTTAATTGAATGAGCTATAGCTGCAATCACTGTTCTCCCATCAACAGTGGAATTTACTCAGGTAATTCCGTAATGCAAAGGGCTCTAAATCAGCTAGATTTTGGTAAATCCATTTAATCACCTCACAAATGTAAGGCTTTGGAAATACAAATCATTTGGCCTCAGTGTAACATCTATGTCATGCAGAGTACTGATGGCTCCAAACACCTTCTCTGTGAAACAAGTCTCATCACCATTGTTATTAGTTTATTAAGTGGCTCCATACCTGATGAAACACAGCGTTTGCCATCCTCTGCTAGAACATACCCTTTTGCACAGGAACACAAAACACCCTTCTGTGCACTTTTTTTGATGCTGCAGAACTGCTCACAGTCACCATTGTTTATTTTGCAGTACTTTGGTATGACTATAAAAGAGGTAAGGTTGGAGAAAAACTGTAAATCACACTGACTTCACAGAAGTTCACATTAAAGCACACCCTCATCAAACAGGAACTGTATCTCCACCTGCAAAACACGTGAAGCACATCCTTGTAACAGCATGAGTTGCTGATAGTAGCTTATGCCTTAAAAAGTAGTCACATCCACTTCATGAAATATACTTGCCAAGTCTGAGTGGGCCCAGAGTCCCTGTTATCAGGAGCTTAAAAAAGCAGAGACAAAATAACAGTGGAAGAATTAATAAAACACTAAGAGAGAAGCCTAGATATTGGTAAATCCTCACACAATTCCTCCCTTCTGCCTTAAAAACATTTATTTCCTCATCACTCCCCTCAGTCCTCTGTCTAAACTTTAGTTCTATGTAACCCATCCTTACTTCTCAGCTACTGATAGATGACAGAATAATTTTGTTTGGAAAAGACCTTTTAAGATTATTGAGTCTCATTAGGGTAGTAGCTGTATGCCACAGAAATGAAACTCAGAAAAGACTAATATGTAAAAAATGATTCCTTGTAAAGCTGAAAAAGTCTTTGCACTGGTTACAGAAACCTGCTTTCTTTGGTTCTTCCCTGATGTGAGCAGAGCAGGGAGGCTGTATTTCAGATCTTGGAATAGTGGCTCTCTGGTATCAGTTACAAGATACCATATGCTGCTTAGTTTTATTTTCATGTTTGGGGGATTCAAGCTCATGTAGAGAGGCACTATCATAAACAGAAACTCTTTCTTTGAAGCAAATGTAACTTCAGAGCACTCAGTAACTGTCCAGCTGTAGGGCCATAAGGGTTTTGTCTTTCTGTAACTCATTGTTGACTGCCATTCTATTCTGTGCATTCCTCCAAGAGGCAAAATAATGCTCATTAAAAAAGATTTAACTCCCTATGCTTCAGCTCCTTGAGAAATTCACTGACAGACTTCTCTAAAGCAGAAACCTACCAAATTCACAGTTCTTGCCTTGATAACCATCCAAGCATGAGCAAGTGTAGGAACCAATTCCATCTTTACAATGTCCACCATACTGACAAGGATTTGAGCTGCACTGGTCCCCATCTAGAAAAACAAACCAAAACCAAAATTACTGTAAGAGTGTAAGGATTTTCAGTGAACTCTGAAGAGCTGTTAGTGTTAATAAGCAATCTTTCATCTTTCCTTTTAAAACATGTCCTGGAAGCTGCCACATTCCAGACAGAACAAAGAGTATAAATGCCATAATTCCAAACCAACAATGATTCATCCACCTATCCTCAGTTTTGCAATCTGTTTTTGGTGGCTACTGTATGAAAGTGTGTACACAAGCCTGTTTTTCTTTGTAGGAAGCTAAAGTAATACATCCTGGTCAAAGTATCCATTCTTTACAGTGAAGGCTGTAAAGGGAGAAGGACATTTCTACCTTTTCTAAAGATATTAACCTTTTGGACTCTTGCATTTCCCTACAATTTCTGCATAATAATGACAACTCAACTTTTATTTCTTTAAAGGTCATCTCATCCCTTGTGCATGTCACTTGCCTGCAGTGCTGTTCATTTATAGAAACAGACACCACCATATTAATCAAAGATAAACAAAAACAAAACAAAAAATGCTTTACAAAGCCCTGATAAATTCATGTGTGCAGGCCAAATTCCTGTTTCGTGATGCTAACATACCAACATTTTCCCACTGTATCCATGGATGTATGAGGTTGAGATTAAAAATTTAGCACCTACCTCACAGTCTCCACATCTACACTGGCATCTCCCACATCTGAAAGGCAGCTCTGCAGCCTTTCTCTCTTTCTGTGACCTGGACACAACTGGCTGACCTGACTGCAGGGCCCCAGCCACATGTACCTCACAAACACAGTTACACATAGGACTGTGAGGCTGCACCACATTTAGAAGTATGTTCCACAATGCAGCCCTTTCTCCCACCCCTACAAAGGTATCTCACTCCTGCACTGATGCTCACTGACAGTTTCCCATCCAGTGACCTGCTGTAACAAATGTGCTCCCTTGATTAAGAAAAGCAGGATATCCGGAGGAGTGGGCAAGGACACTTGCCTAATAACTTCCTGCTTCAGATAACAGACTCTTCAAATGTATGTAGTATGTCACCTGTTCTGCCCGTTTGGAGCAGTTAGAAGACAAGAAATGCCCATAGAGGAGACAAGATGCAAGCAGCTGCTCATCCTAAGGAGCCAGCTTGCCAGCTGCATGGTGGCTCTGGCCTGTGATCTCATCTGCTGCAGCTTTATCTGCCACAGGGAACATCTGCTGGGCTTTGTGTACTGCCCCCCACTCCACAACATCCCTTCTATACCTGCACATGGACAAAACCAACACCACTTCAAATGCTGCATCTGTGTGGTACACCACTGAGGCACTGAGGTCTGATGTCCATCCCAACAGAGGGAAGGCAAGACCACTATTTACAAACAAACTTGAAGCATGCAGCACAGCTCCTGGTGTCAGCCTCCTCTGCAGTGCCAAAGCACTCTTAGCTAGGCAGCATCCTACTGTTAGGAACGGTACTTGTTTAGTTTCTCTCTACACTGTAGTTGCTGCAGTGGTAGTTTTCTACCAGTATTGCACAAAAGCATTGCAGAATCTACTCGAAGTGCAAACAGGGATTTGTTCTAGTCACTTGGCTCAGGGCAGCTGTGGTTTTCAATACTTGTGAACATCAATAAAGCCTTCGTGGGCTGTGGCTTCAAAGGTATGAAACTGGCATTTCCGCGAAGAGCCCTGGTGCTGACACTGTGCTGCTTGTATTCTCAGGAGAAAATGGTTGGAAATTTTCCACTCCTCTCCACTGCAACACTGACTCAAACTTTGCTTGAAATTTCAGCCTGTAGGTTGCAAAGCTCATCCCCTGCTTAGAGGATTGTGAAAGTCTGCATCTTCTTTGTGGTAACTGGCCTCAATTTTCCGCAAACTCCAAAAGACAAAGCTGTTTCATCAACTTTTTTGAGGTACTCTTTTTAACCTGCTAGGTGGACACATATTTTCAGAAGAACATCTTAAACACTAATTTATTAAAAATCTGTCCCTGCATTGTGATTACCAACAAGAAAACCTTAATAAATATAACTTAGAATTTCAGAAAAAAACCAACAAAAAACCAAACAAACCAAAAACAAAACAACCCAAAACCACAAAAACAAATAAACAAAGAAAATAAAACCCAAACCCCAAACCAAACAGAAAAGACTGATGGTTATGTGCTAAAACACTGGCATGTCTTCTTTGAATGCCAAACAGTTTTATAGAAAACACATCTCACAAAATGCTCTGTAATACAGAAATCAACAACAGCCTGGCATGGAAGGTGACAAGAAACTGGCAAGAGACTGTGCAATACAGTTTAATAACTTTGTGTGCCATTTAAGCACCTCCCTCATCTACAACTCTTTGTATCTTGAATTCCCCCACATGGAAGACAGCTGACCAGCAGGGTCACACTCTCAGTTTCTGCTTCTCACTGTCCTTTGCATGCAAAGGGCCACTATTCTTTCTTTGAAAGATGAAGATCATCCCAGCAATTGGAGGCAGCTGAACCTTGCCTTCAAATGGAGCGATTGGTTGAAGCCACAGAAAGACAATATATCAGATTCCTTCTTTGGAGGAAACACCAAGTCAGGTTGTCACATTCATGCTCTAAACAAATTCAGAGTGTTTCTTACCTACATAGATGTTCCAAAATTCCTCCTACAGGTAGGTGTAGGACAAGGGGAATAAAAGGAGACAGAAAGTTAGCTGAGAATTACTGACTTCTTCAGAAAAATATTATAGCTTTTCATATAGAGGATACTTGCAGCCAACAACTGTTAAAACAAATATTCAAGTTGCAGGCACATACAGTGCCTTGCAGCTGCTGTTACCATTTAATAAATTAAAATCATATGATTCATCTGTGGTGCCCAGCTCAACAGAAAGAAGTCTCAAGCATATTCTTCAGAAATATCTAAAACTCCTTAGAGATTTGCCAGTGTGACTTATTCAGCACCAGGCACTCAATTTCTTTCATAACTGTATCCTTCCATCAGTTTTGACTGAATTCACTTAGATTCCCCTAAAGCCAAATTCTCAGTCTGCATACACACACCCCCACCCCCTAAGTCCCATCAAGCAAAACCTTAGAAATCCAGAGATTTAAAAAATATTTTGTCTGTTTTGTGTTCTTTTTTCCTTCTGCACTGAGGACTCCAGCTAAGCCACTGTTCAAGACAGTCCTCTTCAGTGACATTTGGTCACCAGGCAGAACAGGCTGTGCTGGTTCTGTCATAGATCAACCAGCCTTTATGCTCTGAATTATGCTGGTGATGCACCTGTGACTCCCCACCCAGGTCAACACAAGTCTACCTGAAGAACATTCTGGCCATCAAGTAATGTTAAAGTGAAATGAATCTGGTCTTAACTCCAGTTTCAGGGCTGGTTCTTAACTGCCATGTAGCTACAGCCAATGATCCCAATGCCCCTCCACCACCAAGTGACTTCAGGTTTTCAAATAACACCTTTTCTTCTGCCCCCATTCCTCATAGCTGCCCTGTATCTTTAACTCTCTCTTGATCTTGGGAACAGATGGTATCTTTGGCTAAAGTTAAGCTGCCATCAGGGTAGGGCAGGTGACACAAGAGTCAAACATAGAAACTTCATTCCATGTGGGCAACTTAGCATTAAGACATAAAAGAACTGTTCACAGTACACATTCTGTCACTTCAGATAATGAGAAAGAGCCATAAAATGATAAGTATTTCAAGGAGGCTTGAGAAAATTTCAGCAACATTCTCCTGTGAGGTTCTATGTTGGCATTTGCCTTCTCAACCTTCCTGTGGGCTCTCCATCTAAGAACTCTTGACCACAGTCATGACACTCAGCTGTGTCACACAGATAGGGTGAACATATTTCCAGCATGGGTAGTATCAAAGCATTTACAGGTCAAATACTTCACTATGGCAATTAAACAAATCAGAACAGGTAAAAGAATGAAGGCTTCAGCATGGCCCAGCCTTGCAAGAGATAAATTAAGACTGTTAGATTTATGCCTTAGCAATTCCAATCACAGTCAAACCCAGTATTTACTCTCAGTGTTAAGTGATTGGGAGTGACTTGGGAGTTTTGATGCCCAGCTCAAAAGACCTTAATACTATTTAATAAACATGAAAAATAGACCTGTGTTTCATATTAGTTCATTCTTACAGTTTTCTCTTGGTCTTCAAAGGCTTCTCTTGCTTCTTCTTTGGAGCAGCGTTCCTCATTGCATTCTCTTTCAATGTTCCCTTTCTTCAGTTCCTCCAAAAAAGAGTTAGCACGTTTTGTTCTTTCCAAGAACCTGTCAGCATTTTCTTTCTTGATGAATACTAGACAACAACAAAAATAATACAGGAGGCAAGTAACATTTGGTGATGGTAAAGAGTCATTAAATACAAGTTATGCTGAAACAAAACCAAAGCAGATCCTTTCGCTACTCTACTTGTACACAATATTACCTGTGAGTGTAGTCATTGCACAGACTGATAGATCCCAGGATGTCTCAGAGCAGTCTCCCTCTGAGAATCTGCAACTCCAGGACAAACCCAAATTCTCCAGCCCCACCCCAAATTGTCTATTTTTTTTTAGTATTGAAAATAAAAACATGCAGGCTGCCACTGATGGCTTGTATCTCTGTTGCTTATGCTCAGAATGACTGCCCCAGGAGAGGTTTAGATTGGAAACAGGAAAAACTTCCATACTGAAAGAGTGGTGAGCCAATGGAACAGACTGCCCAGGGAGGTGGTGGAGTCACCATCCCTAGGGGTGTCCAAAAGATGGGTAGATGTGGCACTTCA
The DNA here is from genome assembly GCA_013401355.1 of Ceyx cyanopectus. Classification (NCBI taxonomy): domain Eukaryota; kingdom Metazoa; phylum Chordata; class Aves; order Coraciiformes; family Alcedinidae; genus Ceyx; species Ceyx cyanopectus. The sequence continues at coordinate 48,481 of VYZU01083842.1, read as the reverse complement.
GGATATGGTTTTGTGGTTGTGATAATGTTGGGAAGATGGTTTGACTTGATGATCTTGGAGGTCTTTTCCAACCTCAATGATTCTGTGACTTTCCCTGAAGGCTGGGGAGATGGCATTCCTTGATTTGGTTTTAAAGCTGACCACCAGACAACACCACCACTTGCTCCAGGAGCCTGTGAAGCAGCAATTAAATGCCACATGAACTCGAGATGGAGAAATGTATCTACTGACAGATGGGGAAAGTCCATGTATGAGTTCTAGTGCCCCTCACCACCCCAAATCCTGAGGGCAGTTGGCTGTGCTGTTCTATTTTTTGAAGGCTTGGTGGCACAGAATGATAAGACCTGATGCCTTCAAGATGCAGGTAGCTGTTGATGCAAACTGAGGGATCATAAGCATTACACTCAGCTCAGCCACTTGGTCCTGTGAACAACAGTGTTACTCTCCAGTGACTTGTGCACACATTACCAGACAGGAAAACCAGGAACAACACTGAAGCAAATAAATTGCCAATTATCCTGTAAAAAGCATTTATTCTAGGCAAGTTGGAAGAGCTTGGAAGCTGGCATTTAATTATGTCATAAACATATGGAATTTAAAGAGAAAAAACACTTTTAAATGGAAGACTAGAATGTGAAAGACAGTGCTGCAGATGGAACTCCAAGGCCAATGGCTTATGCTCAGTGGGCAATTTGAATGTACCTTCTGGAGCACTCTTCTTCATGCAGCTTAATTCAGGAATAGAAAAAAACCTTTCTGATAGCAGTCATAGACCCTAATATCCTCTCAGTGAAGACAGGGAGGACTTTGCTTTTACTGAAATCAGTGGAATAACTACAGGGAGCCAAATTCTGCTAGTGCTATTTACATTAAACATTCCCATAGAGCCCACACTTATGTGAAGCCCTTCCTCTGAGAAGGCTTGTTGCAAAGAAGGCTTACAGAAAGTGCTTGTAACTTGTAGGTTAGCAACTGCTAGTTCATTCACTCACTATCTTACTTGGCCTTAAATCCCTCTCTACAGTGACAGGAGTGACAGGATGCATCTGTTGGGGTTATCGACTCTATAACCCTTTGCCTCCACATGACCCATGTAAGCGGATGTTTTTGTAAACTTGAATTAACCAATTAGTCTTCCAAGGCTGGTCATCCTCTTTCCCAAGCTTTCCATCAAGCTTCCTTCTTTGGAGACATCAAGGAGCAACAGGCGTTGGTCAAGAGAAGTAGCACGTTCCAGAAATGTGAGGAAGACCTCTTTTTAAAGCTTTAATTGGTCTGACTCACTGAAGAAAGAGTTAACAACTTTAGAACAGCCACCTGCTGATGCTGCTCTGGACTTCGGTGTTGACCTTTGAGGAACAAACAGAAGGATGCACTCCTCCCTGTGCCCCAAGCACACCCAACCGAGCCTTGGCCAGGCTTCCCCCACCAAGGACAAGAGCCCCTCATGCTGCAGGACCCCAGTTCGACGAGCGGGGAAAGCCAGCAATCCCATTTTATATGAGGGAAACGGGAAGGCACAGCACCCTGGGAAAAGCCTCGGGGCACCGCGGCAGGACACGGCACCCCCGGGACTGAAGCACCCTGAGATGCCTGCTGGCAGCTCTTGGAGCTCGCCCGTTTATCGGCGGGGCATGGGTGCGGCACAGGGGCAGGAGAGTCCGCAGCCCTTCTGGAAACCGAGCCCCCGGGGAAGACGAGCCCTGGGGTGCTCGCTGCCGTCCCCCGCCGGTTCCCAGCAGGCACGGGCCGGCAGAGCCCCCTCCCTCGGCGGGGCCGAGTGGGGAACCTCGTCAAGCATCGTGCGCTAAGAGCTCTGGACCCACAGCGACGGCGGCTGCCGCCTCCCGCCGTTCCCCACTGGGTAGCCCCCGCAAAGGCTGTGGGGAGGGCGAGCCCCCCACAACTCCCTGGAATAAAAAAAGTTGCCGCCTTACCCTCTGCTTCAGCCCGGAGCTCGCCCGCCAGCGCCGCGCAGAGCAGGAGCAGCAGCAGGCGGCCGGCCATGGTGGCGAGGAGCCCCCCCGTTGCCGCCTGCCCGGCGGGACGGGACGGGATGGGACGGGACTGGAGCCGAAATGTTCACCCCCCCGGGCGGGCAGAGACTGAAGCGCCGTTGCTTCACCCTGCCCAGAAATAGCGGAAGCTCCGGGGAAGGGGTAAAGCCGCCGCGGGATTTTTCAGCCGGGGGGCCGGCCTGATGATGAGCTTCTTCTTGCTTGTTTTTCTTTTTTTTTTCATTGCATTTTATTTTATTTTTTTAATTTTTTTTTTGTTGTTTTATTTTTTAATTTTTTTTATTTAATTTTTTGTTGGTATTTTTTGGTGTGTTTTTAGTTTTGGTTGGTTGGTTTTCTTTGTTTCATTGTTTTTGTTTTGTTTACTTGTTTGTGTTTTTAAGAAATACTTAAATTTTTTTTATTGTTATTGTTATTGTTATTGTTATTGTTATTGTTATTGTTATTGTTATTGTTATTGTTATTATATTGATTTTCACTTTCTTTAAACCTAAGTAAGCCGGCTTTTTGAATTTCACCTTTTATTTTCGCAGGAGAGGCAGCGAGTCGTTACTNTCCCGCCGTTCCCCACTGGGTAGCCCCCGCAAAGGCTGTGGGGAGGGCGAGCCCCCCACAACTCCCTGGAATAAAAAAAGTTGCCGCCTTACCCTCTGCTTCAGCCCGGAGCTCGCCCGCCAGCGCCGCGCAGAGCAGGAGCAGCAGCAGGCGGCCGGCCATGGTGGCGAGGAGCCCCCCCGTTGCCGCCTGCCCGGCGGGACGGGACGGGATGGGACGGGACTGGAGCCGAAATGTTCACCCCCCCGGGCGGGCAGAGACTGAAGCGCCGTTGCTTCACCCTGCCCAGAAATAGCGGAAGCTCCGGGGAAGGGGTAAAGCCGCCGCGGGATTTTTCAGCCGGGGGGCCGGCCTGATGATGAGCTTCTTCTTGCTTGTTTTTCTTTTTTTTTTCATTGCATTTTATTTTATTTTTTTAAATTTTTTTTTGTTGTTTTATTTTTTAATTTTTTTTATTTAATTTTTTGTTGGTATTTTTTGG
>VYZU01083842.1:6539-45237 GCA_013401355.1 Ceyx cyanopectus | reverse complement strand
TTTTAGTTTTGGTTGGTTGGTTTTCTTTGTTTCATTGTTTTTGTTTTGTTTACTTGTTTGTGTTTTTAAGAAATACTTAAATTTTTTTATTATTATTGTTATTGTTATTGTTATTATTATTATATTGATTTTCACTTTCTTTAAACCTAAGTAAGCCGGCTTTTTGAATTTCACCTTTTATTTTCGCAGGAGAGGCAGCGAGTCGTTACTCTCCTAAGCAATCGCTGGCCGCGGCTGGTGTTGCACCAACCACTGGGTGCTGGCAGGTGTCTGGTGCTGGGTCAAGCCGGGGGCAAAGCCCCCACCCCAAAACACCCACACCTGGAGCAGCTCCCACCCACGTTTCCACACCCCAGCAACACCAAACCCTGCTGCCTCCGTGCTTTTGATGCCCATTCGCCTGGTGACATTGGCCTGGCGCTCTCTGGGAGCTTGTCTCAATCTCCCTGGGTTTTGGGAGGGGGTTTCCTTTGGTTGTGCCTGGTGAGGTCTCGGTGTGTTGTGGAAGAAGCACCAAATCTTTGACACTTCCAAAGCCTGCTGTCTGGGAACTGGCAGGGTCTCCTTCAGATTCTAGGCTTGCTTAAACAGGAGGTTATATTAACAATAAACCTCAGACACAGCTTTGGTTTGAAAAAGTCACTCTGTGCAGCCATTAGTGCTGGTTGTTTTCTTTCAGCATTTTAGCCTTTTTCTGCAAGATGAGGATTTGTTCATAAATCTCAGTGTTTAATTGGAATGTTACCAAGGAGAAACCATGCTATGGAGCACGAAAACCTCAAAATTCTTCTTGCTTGAGGGGACTGGAGGGATGATTTTGCAATGGTTAGTGCCTTGTCTCAGTGAAAATGAGGCTGTATTTACTTGTCACTAGTCCTAGACACTTTCCTCCCTAGGAATACATTCTGCTCGCATATATGGTTTTCTTTTAGGAGGAATGAGAACCTCTGGGGAATATTTTCTTACTGCAAGACCTCTCGTTTCTCAGGTGTCTGGAATTTGCTGCTTTTCCCAATTCATTTCACTACTTAAATGAGCAGTAAACTGTTCTATGCATTAGTCTATGTCAGTAAAGCAGGTTGTAGGGTGTTCAGTATTGCATAGTCTATGTGCCATAAAATGTCAATGTTTCCCCCTAATCATAGGGTACGGTCAATTGTCAGTGTCCTGACTGTTCATCAGGTTTTGTGACTGAGCTGATACCAAGATTTGAATCAAAGTCTAAATTTTGCATAAGATACTGAAACTGTTTTCTGATTTCCTGGTCACTTCTATCTCCCTTGCCTTTTCACTGCTTTCATGCTTAGATTAGAAGGCAGATTTTTTTAATGGCATAGTTGATGGTGTTTTCAAAGTGCTTCAGGTTCTACCATTTATGCATTAAGTCTTCAGAGAATGGTCATTGGCCAATGCTTTGCAGATGGTCAGACAGCCTATTCTGCTTTTAGATTTCAGGATGGAGAGTACAAATGAAACAAACATTCCCTTCCATTTGCCCTCTTCTGTATCAATGAGTAAATATAAGATTAAATCAGATTAAATAAATGGTATTCTTACCTGTTTATATATATAGGGTTAAATATTACACTTAATAGCCTTACTACAGTAACGCTTGTTGCAAGAAGACTAAAATCAATTTTCATCAATTTTCTTTAACTGTCCTTTTTTTTCATTAATATACCTATAGAATCCTTTTTTATTGCTCTTAGCATCCCTTGCTAAATTCAGCTCCAACCGTGCCCTGGCCTTCCTGACCTCATCCCTGCATAATCAGGCATCATCTCGGTAGTCTTCCCAGGATACCTGTCCCTGCTGCCTGTGCAACCTTTTCTTAGTTTCAGCAGCAGGTCATGGCTTAGCCATGCTGGTGTCTTCCCTCCGTTGCTGGATTTCTTACACTTGGGGTGTAAGAAATCCACTTCAAATCTACTTGTTGCCCCTGCAACTGTTGGAGAAAGATACTTTAACATAAGCTAAAAGAAAGACTTTTTCTATTTCTTCTGCTATTGCCTCATTATATTGCAGGACCCATCAGCATAGGAAGTTGCAAAAGCCAGACGAATAAATGTGTTCAAGAGAGATTGCAGACATTTGGGGACAACAGGTTCATTCATGACTGTTCAGCCTAATGCAACCTCTGGCTCAGGAAGTCTGTATGTCACTGATTACCAGGAGTTGAAAGGGTAGCTGGCAGAAGGGTCATGGTATACTTGCTGTGTTGCTGACAGTCTTTCCTTCAGCATCTAGCACTGTCCCTTAGCAGAAACGGCTCCAAAATGAAGGGACTGAGTCCTGTTTGTTCCAGCCATTCTATGCCCACTTGATGAGACAGACACACAGGTTTACAAACACTACTGATAGTGAAGATTTTTTATGTATTCAAGTAAACATTAGGCTCATTTCAAATCATTAATAGTGGTGTGGGTATCACACGTATCAGATATCTAAGATAATGAAGGAATGCTTCAATAGGAAAATGTCACAGGGGGATTGGAGAGCAGTAACCAGCTGGAAATGCTCTGGTCCAACATAGTTAATCCATGTGCTTCTTCAACCAGTCGATGTATTTGGATACCCTTGTGTAAACCCCATAGCTGCCTTTAACAGCACAGCCCTTTCCCCAGCTGACAATCCCAGTCAGAAACCAGGTGTTCTTGTACTTTGTAGCATGAGGTCCACCACTGTCTCCCTTGCAGGCATCTTTAGTACCAGTCAGATCTCCAGCACAGAACATATTCTCTGTAATATTGAAATCAGTCTCCTTTTCACATTCTTGTGTTTTCACACGTGGCAAATCCACTCTCATCAGAACAGATGAGGTGATGCCTCCATCTAGTAGGCGTCCCCATCCACTCACCATGGAGAATTTGATGGAGGACAGTTCATGCACTGCAAACCGTTTTTCAGGCAAACATATTGGCACCACATAGTCGGTCAGATTGACAGGTGTCTCCAGTCTCAGGAGGGCAATATCATGATTGACTTGTCCATACGTGTATCCTTCATGAATGATCATCCTGGAAACTCCACTTTCTTGCTCAGTTTTCTCATCACGATTTGTTGCATGTTCACCTGGAGAAGTTATTAATAGCAGGTCACATCAGGTAGCATCTTGGTTCCTCAGAATTTGAGGAGATAGGGGGTTTCAGTTCTGAAACTTCTTAAGGACAAGTCCCTTATAATACCAAAGCCTGCACACTTTGTCTTTCACTCTGGTTTGTCAAGATGAGAAGCTGCTTCTACAACCACAGCTCAATAACATGAGGAGTGGAAGATACATACCCAGTCTCACCCGAAGCTGGCTAGGACGAATGTACTCCAAACAGTGAGCTGCAGTGACCACCCACTCTGGGGAAAGCAGGGTACCACCACACATCTCATTCTGATTCTGTAGTAGAAGGGCCTGCCAACATAAAGCAAATTTATGTCTTAACATCAGATGTGCTTGACTTCAAGCTCAGCAGAGTTGTGTTTCACATTGCTTCTTTCTGTTGCTTTATGCAACTGTTTGAGAATCCTGTGCTGAATGCATGGGGGATTCAGGAGGGGGAGTCTTCCCATTGACATCTTGTGGCATGGAATCTGCCTTTTATGGCCAAGGGCATGTCCCCACAAACTGCAACTAAAATTGTTGCTGGCATGAAGGTTAAGGACTAAGGGGTCAGGAGATAAAGGAGGTTTAATTACTACTCCATTCCCAGGAAATCAGGCACTCCAGAACAAGGCTAGGAGACATGATGGAAATAGGTGGATTTGGTGGCTATGGATGAAGAGGGCATTTCATTATCCATATCTGGTACTTTTTATGGATTTTTTAATGTTGTAGACTTAATTAATTCAAGGCAGTGATTTCATAGGTTTAAATTAAAAAAAAAAAAAAGAAAGAAACAATGAAAGATTTCTGAAGACTCACTTGCCATGGACATTCACCTGGAGGACAGGCTAAACCACCTACTATTCGCCCTCGTGCCGTTGCATTTTTTTTTGCCAGCACAGGTATTTTTCCACATGGATATTTCACTGAAAAAAAAAAAAAAAAAAAAAAAAAAAGAAAAAAAAAGACCCCAGAGGGCAGCAAGTATGATATTATTGCACTGAATTAACAGAAAAATATGTAAGGTCTTCAGTCAAGTTATGTTAGCTAAAAAAACCTGCTTTTTGGTCTGGGAGCATAGGTTCTCAAAAGTAATTTAAAGCAGCTCAGCAGGTAAGTGGTTAAAACATCCAGAAATGCTTTAACAAATAGAGTGCAGGCCCACGTGTTATCATTGACATATATTCACCTACCACAGGAGTTTCCAGACAATATACCTGCTTAAGATACACACCAATGCAATGATGTAGGCTGCCAGCTGGAGAGCAAAGTTACTCTGTCAGGCTTTGTAGTCTATGTACTTTGGTGACCCTGCTGACTTTAACTCAGCTGTACCAAGTGCACACATCTACAGTGGAGAGACACAGGCTTAAGCATGGGATGTGCAGCTTGCTATCCCTTGTTTGGGTGGACCTGATGATCTCCTGAAAGCAGACACTGTGTCTTCTGGTATGTTTCCTGCCAGACTGTGCCTAGTTTGCTTGGGTCCAGAGCATCCTTGATGCTTTGTGACTGCACACCTCAGTCTATGGTCTGTTTATAGGCTGATCAAGCACGTCAAGATTGGCAATAAGAAAACTGAATCTTTAGGACTGAACCTGTGACTGAGCTGTAGTGTAGAGGAAGCCTTGATGTTTTCAGTACATCATCCAGCAGAGTTTTCCTTTTCAGATTAAGAAGGTCTACTTTGGGGTTTTTTTTTTGAGTGCCACGTGTCTGTGCTGTACTGAGCATGCTGCCCCTTCCACCCAGCAGTCACTCTGTGATAACTCTGTGGGGAGGAATGCTCACGCTTGATCACTTTGTGTTAAGGACCCTATAGTCTGTACTGAGCTGAATCTGACATCGCCACAAGTCTACAATTATGCTTCAGATGATATGAAGGCAGCATCAAGCTTTTGCAGGCACAGGTGACGTATGGAGAAACAGGACTAGCTCTTTGGTGGCAGCTGGTGATGGTATCAGGATGGATGTAGTAGCACAAACCCCTTACCCTCTAATGGTGTATGCAGGGCCATGCAAGTTTGGGTATTGAAAGGGCCATTGTGGGTGATGACAGCAGGAGGGTGGACTGGCAGTCTGGCAGTTACATGGTCTTGTCTCCTTGCAACACATGGTCAGTGCTACAGCTATTTTGGTCCCCAAGAAGCAATCAGCAACAAATACATCTTCCTTGCAGGGGAAGACACGCTGAAAAGCCTGTGGGGAATATGGAATTCTTTGTTCTCAGCTTTTAACAAAAGCAGCTTCCCCATCATGTGATATTGCAGAATCTGTTAATAAGGCATAAGCACATTAGTTGACATTTTTTTCTAATGAAATTGCTGTTGTTGAGAGCTGGGTTGTCATTATCAGTTCTCTGCATGAGTGCTCCAGTGAGGTGTGTGTAGGGGGAGCAACATGCATCAGAATTACTTCATATGCTCCCTGCAGCTCTGTCCGTTATGTTCATATCCACAGGGGTCTAATTTCCCCCTCTAATAAAGTAATTCAACTAGGCATCTGCAATAGAGTCATGTGCCAGCTTATGTATTGGAAAACACATTAATCTGTGCTACCCAAGTCCCACTTGAGATTTACCTTGTCAGATAAGTGAGAGAAACAACTGGCCATAGAGTCTAGAGGAATATTACAAGTCTACTACTCCTCCCAAACAGGAAAAAGAAAAGAAAAAAAAAAAGAAAAAAAGGAAAAATAGGTGTTTTCCTTTGATTTTAATAGCTGTCTTCCTTTTGAATCCTGTGCTGAAATAAATATGACAATAAAATCCATACTCACAAATTCAGATTGGAGATCCATCAGTAAAATAATGCTGTCTCAAAAATATTTTCCCACCGTGGGTGTAAGATAAAACAAAAAAGGACTTGCAGAATCCAGAGCCCCTCCACTGCCCAACACCTTTGAGCCTGACCCCAAATCCATGATTACCTGCAGCTTTGCTTTATGTAGACCTAGACATCAGCTTGTTTTCATGGCTCAGTTCTCTACTGTGAACTCCAGCACAGAACATATTAAGCGTGAGAACACTTCCCAAAGAGGAGAATGGGGTTGAGCTCCCTCCTTGCTCCCAGCAGATTGGATATCCAACCTCTAATTTGCCATGTCCCAGAGGAGTGGACGTCTGGAACCAGGAAGAAGTACAAAAGGCTTCTTGCTTTGCTGTATGCACGTCACCACCTGCTATTCTGGGGTGTCTAACTTCCACCAGCAGCCCAAATATACTGCTCTGGACTCTGACCATGAAGAAGAGGTGGGGAGCTGGTGGCCAAGTCTTATACCTGGCAGCTCCTGATGTGTGTGTGTGTTGAAAACTTCTTCCAGAGATTGGTTAGAATTAGCATGGGGTAGCAGTATCTTACCTTGGGGAATGCAGGACAGGCCATCGCTTGCTAAAGTGTAATTGTCCGCACAGAAGCACACTCGCTTTTCAGACTGCTTGTCAGCACAGTACTGCTCACAGCCACCGTTGTCATAAATGCACTTCAGCATGTCAGCTCTGGCTAAAGACAGAGAAAGAGCATTTAGGGTTCCAAATGTGGATTTTGGTGCCTAACATGTCAACTGCAATGTGGGAATGTGACAGGGAATCAAGGCAGCAAAGCAGATTTCTGTGCTTTATGGACAGCAATGCAACCAAAACGCCTTCCATTAGGGGAAGAAAAGGCTATGCTTAAGAAATGCACACCTAAAATTAAATCACTTGGCAGTTATGCAATAGCTGAGCTGTGTAAAGGATGGAAGTGTTGTAATTTTGTGGTAACCATCATCACATATGACTGAAAAATTATAACTTTTGTATTTTTCCATTTTGCAGAAGGATGCTCTGGGATGACCTTTGAGACTGCCTGGTCAGACTTGATGAGTCTCAGATGACTGACATTCAGATGAGTAGCCCAGTCCTTGTTTGGGGTACGTGTGTTCTGAGGGTATGAGTGTAACACCCAATGCACAGCACCCACTGAAATCAGTGGAAAGACATATAATGATATAATGACTTCATTAACTGCTGGGTATGTCCCCTTAGGCTTTGTACGATGCATATGCAGTGTAGTTCTCATCCACTTACTGCACCAAGATTCTAAGTCAAAGAAACTTCAGCACTTGGGCAGGAAAAAAAATAATCCTTTTCTCTCAGACAGTGCAAAAAAAAGCAGTTTTAAAACTATTTTCTTTTTTACAAAGTCATCATAGTGTAATAATTATCTTGCTGCCTTGCAGTGCCTGACTGCCAGCTGGTTAGATCCATCACACGACTCTGCAGGCAGTCAGAACAGTAGCTGTCAGGGCTAGAATGATGCAGAATGATAATGATTGCTATTGTTTATCTCAACGCCTTGAATCTGAATGAATAATGGCATTTTTATTTTGTTAAGCTATGCCAGAGCTAACCTTTTTCACAGCTTTTGCCCTCGTATTCAGAAGGACAGCGGCAAACGTAATCCTGAAACTGGTCATCACAGATCCCTCCATTCTGACAGGGGTTGGATTCACACTGGTTAGGGTCTGTAAAAACACTCAGGGTCAGTCTGGCTCATGTGAAAAGGTGCAGCAGTGGGAGTGTTTTTGCAGCTGTTAGAACATCCCAAGCGATCATACCGGAATAGATGTGCCAGAACTCTTTCTGGAAGAAAAAGATGTGCAATTTAATTAAAGAAAAAATAATTGAGGTTAAGTCCTTCAGTTCTTGTAGCACGGAAGGGGTTACAGGCAGCCACAGTGATGCCCCTTTTGCCTTTATAATTTATGACTGTTGATAGCCATAAACTAGTCTACACTATTTTCTACATTCTCCATTATTTTCATATATCAAGAGAGAAGGGCACTGTATAGCACACAAAGAAGTTATCCATCAATAACCTCTATAGAGTCGAGGTGGGATTGACTGAAACAGATGTTGCACAATACCATCATCTAAGGTATTGTCAGGCCAGGAATTACTGGGGAGTCAGGGAGATGAGTTAGAGAGCATCCACTTTCCTACCATCCCCAGATCAGAACTGCGTGGGGCTGCCCATGCAGTGTACCCTCCTGCAACTCACTGCTTCTGCATGTCCCCTTGTAAATATAAGAGAAAGATGCAAACAGCAGGACACAAAAGTGCATTTGTTGTTTTTTTTTTTTTAGTCTCGTGATTTAAAATGCCAAAGCACACCCCTGAGTTGGAGGAGTTCATCTGCCAGTGAGCACTCAGCCCCGTTGTTACTTACTGTCCTTTCATCATCATGGTAAATCTCTCTTGCTTCCTCAAAGGAACACTTCTCTTCCATGCATTCACGCTCTAGAGACCCCAGTTTTATCTCTTCAAAGAAGCTGTTGGCTCTTCTTCGCCTTTGCAAAATGCTGCTCGCCTCTTCCTGCTTCAGGAAGACTGAAAGACAGCAGCATATTCAGGTTGTGGTACAGCTGCACACCCCCTCCAGACAGAGAGCATGGGGCCATGGTTTCCCCTGAAAGCTTTTCTGCTTCTTAAGCTTTTTCTGAGACTCTTTAGAAAAGAAATGGGCAAATGTGGAAGCCTCCTTTCCCTGGCAGCACGTGAGTTTTACAGAGCTGAGGAGAAGCTGGCACGTTCCACTGGTGCTGATCCTAAGGTACTGCCACATATCATGGAGTAGGGTCTTAACATGCACAGCACTGTTCCTTTCAGTTCTAGCAGCTGAGAAGCCTGTTTTGCTTTATCTAATGCTGATGGACATGGCAACACCTGAGTTCTCTGTACGTGCTACACTAAGTCTCTTGGTGACATGTGGTCCCCAATCACCCCTCCACCCCTAGTCACGTATTATCTCACACCCCTTCACTCTTCGGACCTGCAAAAGGGATTTACTCCACCACTAGTAGACCACAATTTTAAACCCACTGCTTTAATAGCTCTAGTTTTCTTCTGTAAAAAAGGCTACATAGGAAGGATGGACAATGCTGTTTGCATTTCCTAGTGGACCCTGTGGATGGATCTTAGATGCTGCCAGCACCATAAACTGCAGCTACTTGAGTCTCCTTGTATGTCTCTGCTGTGCTTTGTAAAGCCACTGACTATCCAGGTTTGAGAGCAGACAGCAGCAGAGCTTCCTTCCTAGAGCTGTGTCAACCTGAGACTCACAGAGTGTGCACTGAAAGAGCTGATGCCATTGTCACCACACTGACCTGCTCCTCAGCTTCAGGATACAACTACCTCACACAGCTATGCCCTCCCTGTGTAATCTGTGTAATTCAGGACAAGGAATAAGAAGTCCCAGTGCTATGGTGCATTTTGCTCCAAGTAAAACACAGAACAAGTTGTGAAATAATCTATTTTGTTGGGGTTTTGTTTGTTTGTTGTTTTCCTCCTCCATGTCAGTAGAGGATTCTGGAGCTTCACAACAACTTACATTTCAGAGATTTTAACTATTTCACATCGGGTTGTGAGTGGATTTGGGGATTGAGGCTGATGCAGGTCACCTGCCTTTCCTGCAGAAGTTGGGAGTTTTCTCTTACCTGCTGTGAGGGCCCTGAGGTGGTTGCTGAAGTCTGTGTCCTCACACATAAATATAATTACCAAGAGGGTTTATTCCAGTCTAGTGAGGTGTCTCTAAACACTTGTGTCTAATCAGATCATTTGCTAAATGACATGTGAAATAGTGGTAATTTTTCCTGTTTTCCAAAGTAACTTGAAGGAATAAAACATTTTGTGACATGCATATAATTTATCCCAGGGTGCTTTAATAAACATTTGCTCATAGGAGGAATCTCAGATAAGTCTTTCTGCTGGGATTTCAAAGTCAGGCTGCATGCATTTAATGTGGCTTTCTTTAAAGGCTTTTAATTACCCTTGCACTGCAGATACATGATGCAGTGCACAGGCACAAACTCTGACAGAGGAGCGTGCCTGGGTGTGTGGCTGGTGACATCCTTTTATTGCAGCATTTTCCAATTATTGACACCAGAATGCTTTTGACTTTGCTTTTATTTTATTTTTCCAGCTTTGTTCCCTGTAATGAAGGAGACCCAGTGAATGGCTAGCTGGGAATCCAAAAGCACTAGGTCTGCTTTATTAATCTGGGAGGTGATTTTCAGATGTGGAGCCACCAAAGAGCTACCTACCATCCCACTGCCTTCCACTGCTGAAACAGAGTGGATCCTCACCTCTAAGTTCTCATCAGCTGAATGACAGATTATTGATTCTTTGCTTTGAAAAAATGCCACAGTTCAATATGAAATTGGGTAAACACAAGTTCCTTTTTTCATGTAGTGGGAAGACAGCTGATGGATTGCCTGCTCTCTGTGCAGTGAGAGAATAGATTAATTTAGCAGCCTAGAGGTGGCAAAAGAAGCTCATGGAGGCCATTACTGAAAGCAAACAAGAGCCTTAGAATAACTCACAGCACTACTGGAGGTAGGACAAACATGCAACAGTGCTCAAAACTTGCAATGAAAATTACACCTGAGTTACAGGAGAGAGGTTCATCGCCAGAGAAGATAATTACAGCTGTATCCCCTGACATACCTGCATCCAGAGAAAGAGGAATCAGCAGGAACTGGAGAAACAAAGCCACACTCTGCCTGGAAACCATGATGAACCCTGCGAGCCAGCGTCCCAGAGGCGTATTGACATTTCAGCAAGGACTGTTTGGCCAAAGAGCTCAGCTTCAAATGCTCAGAGACAGAGGAGGGGCCGGCGAGTCATGGAGACAGAAAAAGATCCATGACAGTCCAATGATCTGAGCAGAAGGACACATGTAAATCCTCCAGTGTGCCTTTTTCACATGAGTGGGGAGCTTGGTTTTGGAGCACGCTGTTCTGCCCTGCACAATGGCCATGATGATTGGCCAGGCTGCTACCCTTGCTACCCTGCAGCTTCATTCCCCAGCTAGCATGACTTTTTATGAACAGCCAACTGCTGGGACCCTGCATCTGTGTGACTGGCAGTAACTTGGTCTCATAGCCCCACAAGCAGAGAGCAATGATGTGATACTGTCAGCAGTCAAGATACTGCTTTTTAGTGCCTTAGTCTTTTCCCATTTCTCTGTAACCAACTGAAACTCTGCACTTCTGTCTAATTTGACTTGGAGACACTAATTAACCAGCAAGAGGTACTGTAAACTGTTTCTCTCCATCCTTACTGCAAGACCCATGTGGCCTGACCAAGTTGTACCAGTTGGAAAAAGAGCTGATCTGATCCATGTCATATTTCATTAATAATAATGCTTTGTGGGGCTAATCTGCAGACAATATTTTAGCTGGAACATAAGCAGTCCTCTGATTTAATAGAAATCAATTAACAGCATCAGACTAGCCAACATTCTCGGGGAAATATTTACTTAAGATAGCAATGAGGTAAAGAGCATGTTTGCATGGGCTGGAGCATTTCCCAGGCTGTTCCCCCTTTCCTGCATGGAAAGGAAGGAGGGTCAGCTCTCCTTCTGAATGCTACAGCAAAGAAAGCAACAGCTGGATTTTTACTTTGCTGCCAACGCTCAACATAAGTCCCTGCACAAGTCATGACTGCTCAGGCAAGCTGAGCTCTCACCCCTTTTTCACATAAGGTCCTGTTACTTAGTGGGGGTCCACACAGATCAATGTCCTGCTTTGAAATTGCTTTCCCAAGAGGGGCCACCTGGGCTTTTATCTGGATTGCAGCCTGGCTAATTCCCAGCAGCCCAAGTCCTGGGACGGTCAGGGACGGGTGGCAGGTCCTGTCCTGGTGCAGAGGAATGAGGCCAATTACTGGAATACCAAAGGATCTGCAGCAGCCACACACTGTCCCAGCCTTTGCTTTTTTGGAACACTCCCCACACCTCCTAGCCTGCCAGCATGGTCCTCATTCCTTCTCTGCTTGCCTACAGCAGTGAGTTGAAAACAGCAAGAGCATGTTCTGCTTAGGAAGACCAAACCTCAGCCTGTGGGAGCTGCTTGAAAATTTGTTTCAACTTCCTGGGGAAAAACATAGCCACATCTAGTTGAATGAATGATGCAAATCAGAGCATGAGGCTGCAGCCCCACACCCGAGGTCAGTCTGAGTCAACACCCATTGCCCCCTCACAGCCATGTTTCCTGAGGCTGGGTGGGTATGTCCCTGCCAGGAAGGGTGGTGTGGCTGCCACTGCACGATGGCATCACAGCAGCTCTGCATCACAGCACTGCTTGGCTTGCTCATCTTCCTCTTAGTGTGCAGATCTCATAAATCGTTTAGGACTGATGCAGTATATTCCTTGTGTCTTTCTTCCTCTGTTGGCACCCCTTAAACATGAGAGGTTTTGATGTGTTGGTTGGGAATACAGCCAAACAGTAAATTGCTTTTAGAGTCCAGGGAGAAGCCTAAGTACTAGGAACAACAGTTAGTTCATATGAGGACAGTCCTTCTTCCAAGAAAAATTCAAGTGATTTGGATTCATCAGGGGTGACAGGGAGGACTGTGTCCCTGGGGATTCAGCAGTGTCAAGACTTCATTACAGCTTTTTCTTTATGAACTTCAAATTCACAGATCTCATCTCAAAGCTGTTTCCTACTCACTACAGCCTGGCCAGTTCTTTGGTTAAAGAGCAAGCTGTGTTTTTAAAGAGGAGTTCTCCTTCCCTACTGTCTTACACCCCAGCCAGAGGAGCAAACATTGATTTGTTAGCTTTTCTTCCCTACAACATCCCAAAGTCTTTGTTTTTCTTCTTGTGTGGCCTTGTAGTTCGTGAGAATTGCCCTGATATTCTGCTCTATATTCTGCTCTCAGTGCAGACTGCAGCCTTGCCTCATGTTTTCTGAGCAATCCCAAGAAAAAGAATCTGCTGTTCAATTAGAAGTGAATCTATATTAATGCAAACATGCACCCCTGCTGCTCATGGGTTCTACTAGCATCAGTTTGGGAACAGCTGTTCCAAAATATCACTTAGGGTATTTTTTAAGTGGCAATTTTTTTAGCCTGGAAGACACGGGGAACTGGTGTCTCAGACCATGCCATTCTTTGCTTTTGTTTTGTTTCCTACTGACATTTTGCAAAGGAAAACTCTTACAGTTTTGCTATTTTTAGTTTCAAGTTTTGGGCTGAAGACAGGAAGCTATTTGGAACTGCGCAGCTTGATCTGATCCAACAGGTCACTGGTCATTTAAACAAGAGTTTTCTAGTAAGTATTCTGGAATAAGTGAAAAAAAAATCTTTTTTTATTTCAAAGAGGCCATAAGAGATCATTTGAGTAAACTGACAAGGCTGTATCTAGGTAAGAAAGGCTTAGGAACAAGCTGCCTGATTAATTTATTAATTCAATTTAAATCTTCAATAGCAATAGTAACTTGCAATCAGTAATTTATCAGAATAATTAAAAGCAAGCCAAGCTTGAGTTAGTGAAGCTGAGCACGTCAAGATTGAGTTAGCAATTTTCTGTTTCTGTTATACTAATCTTCAAATACATAAATGTCATGCTGCTAAGCTTTAAAGCAAATTATTTGGGCCACAGACCTCAAAAGAGAATGGTTTCTTTCCAGGAGATAATTGCTTGCCTGCTGAACTGAGTTCTCTATCCCCACACAGCAATGATTCTCATAAGGAGGAAATAGAAGATGGGGAGATAATATCTATCTATCTATCTATCTATCTATCTATCTATCTATCTATCTATCTATCTATCTATCTATCATCTATCTTTATTTGTGACCAGCTCTGAATACAAATGGGTAACATTTTATTTTTTTCATCTTCTTGTGGGTTATTTTTTTCTTTTATTTTGCTGCCTGAGAAGGATATCTTAAGATACCTAGTTAATAAAGGAAGTAAAAGACCTAGAAAAGGCAGTGTGCACCAAAGATTATCTGTTTAATGCCTCAGTTAGTTACCAATCTCAGTTGGTAACGAAAGATACTAATTCTACTGTAGACCTTGTCTTGACTATGTCCTGAGATTATCACAGTTACAGCAGCACCATTTGTAAGCTGCCTTTAAATGCAGCTAGGGACCTTGTTGCTTTGTCAATTGATGTGAAATTAATAAAAAAGAAAACCTTTAAGGTGATTAATCAATTCACTTCAATTGATTTGTGAAAGATAATATTGCAGCACCAAACCAGCTAATCTGAGTAAAAAACTTTCAAACTAAAAATGCAAAACTTGATCTGTGATTTTCTACCACCATCTTTTGGCTGCTGCTGGTATAGGCGAGGCAGTGGCTGTAGTGGTACTTGGGAGAGGTGCAGAGACCCGAGGAGCACACGTTAGTACATCATCTCTTCTTGTAGATATAGTGCTCTTACTGCTACAGCAACTTAACATCTTGGGTGAGCTTGGCCTGCCTTGACAGGGTCAGAGCTGGGGAGGAGCTGGCTGAGCTCCTGTGGTTTGCCTTTGCCCTGGCTGTGACTTGGCCTCTCCTTGTGAAGGGCTGAGGGACTCATCATCTTGCTGCACTGCTCCATTGGGTGAGGAAACATGGCCACTTTGTCTGCAGCCTGCCTTTTGTGTACACCACACTGTTTTGTCCCTCAGGCTTTGTGTAGACATGGTACTGACCCCAGATTCCTCAGGAAAAGGCTTGAGCTTTGGGTGAGGGCACTTCACCGTGAATGCCCTTTGGAAGAGGCAAAGCAGCTGGAGCCTGCTGACGAGGGAGTGTGTGTGTGTTTATATATTACAAGCTATTCCAAACAAACCATGACAAGAGGAAACTGATGCCAAACCAGCTGTATCAGCCTTACCCCCACTCCAGCAAAGCCCTCTGGTGCCTTGCTGCCCTGGGCACCC
Organism: Ceyx cyanopectus; assembly: GCA_013401355.1. Lineage (NCBI taxonomy): Eukaryota > Metazoa > Chordata > Aves > Coraciiformes > Alcedinidae > Ceyx > Ceyx cyanopectus. The sequence goes on along the minus strand of VYZU01083842.1, from coordinate 30,446 downwards.
CTTGCCCCTGCTCTGCTGCCTTTGGAGGTTGTCTCTGTTGGAGACACTGCAGGGGTTATGGACACAGAAGTGAGTGCTACTTCTTGGAACACTGTGCTTGTTCTTGGAGCTGATCTGGCCAAAAAATGCCAGGTGAAAGGTGAAGAGATAACTAAGTTGCTCTCTGGAACTGGCAGGATTGAGGGTGTAGCACTTAGGAGGGTGCAGGCAAGGGGGAAGCAGGACTAGGGAAGCGATTGTCCCCCTGTACTGAGCTGCTGCTTGCTGAGGGGATCATCCACCAAGAAAGCCTGGAGAAAGAGAAGGAAGCAAAGAAGCCTGAGGAAGAGCCAGGTAATGAGGGCTCAGGCAGCTGTGGCTGACAGCTGGTAAGAGCACTGCCTAGGGGGGTGAGTGGACAGCTGGGGCAGAAAGGCAGCAAGGCAGCCATGGAGTTCAGCAAAACGGGGTGAGATGCAGGGAAGCACATACCTCCTGGAAGGACAGCAGAGCATCTGGAGAAAAAGGCTGAGAATACAACAGATGCAGGGTATCAAAAGCTAAAGCCAGCTATGCAGAGACATAGAAGCAGCTTGTGGTAGTGGACAGCCAGGTGTGCAAGTGATGGATGAAGCTGAAAAGGGTGCCTGGGAAAGGAGGTGGGAGACTGTGCACACACCATGCTGGGCTCTAACCCAGAACCTGTGTGGAGTCACTGTGCTTCACTGGAAATGTCATCTTCAGGTAATCTGGAAACAAGGGGAAAGGAACAACAACAACAAACAAAACAGGAAAAACTCTGATGCAATCATTCTGGCAGGGGAGCTGATATCCCCTCTGACTGAGCTGGATCTTAGGAGCAGCAGCTCTCCTATCAAGGCAAATGGGTGCCTTGGGCCTCCTATTGCTATTTGGAGATGATACTGCACAGTCTTCTACAGGGAGAAGTGACAAGCTCAAAATTTCACAAGACTTAACCTTCTTTCCTGGATGTATTAAGGGAAGAAGGAAAAAAATAATATGTATATTGAACAGCATTTAAAAAGAGGGCTTCTGGAAGTTGCCTGGAACAAAGTGGAGAAATTCCAATACCTTTGCCAAAGGCCTTGGGTTGTTCTGCTGCTGCAACAGGCTTCACCCTGTCAGGGTCTTCGAAAGAAGCCATTTATAAAAAGCTTTGATAGTACAGGGCTGAAAACTGCCCTCTGTTAAGGGACAACAGAATCTGTGTCTTCTATTGTTATGGGAAGTGCATTGCACAAGGCAGATTTGGCATTCGCCCCCACAAATCTAGGGAGACTCCTAATTCTAGGGACTTGAGTGGGCACCCTGAACTTCAAGTGCAGTGTGTAAAAACCATCTGATGCATGATACAGAAGAGGACTAGGAGTCCCTGGCATTTTCAGATAAGTGATGTGCATGAGCTATGGTCCAAATTGGTATCCAAATCACTCCCTTTGAGCATGAAATTTACCTGATGATCCTTAAAGTCATTAATGGTCCTTAAAGCCCTTAATCAGTGAATGCTCAAACATGTTTCTCTTCAGATGCTGCAAGGATGAACATGGTTTCTTGTTTCTCACCCAGCTGTGGCCATTGTCAGACACAGGCCTTCAACTTGGGGGTTGAACTAGATGACCTCTGGAGGTCCCTTCCAATCCATTCTATGATTCTACAAGGATGAGGAATAAGGATTAAAAAATGAAACTTAAAGAACTTGTTCTGCTAAGACCAAGGGATCAAGGGGAGTGTTCATTCACTAGGAGAGGAACCAAAGGATACACAGCTGTCTTCAGGAAATCTCAATATCCATGTGCCAGCTTTCAAGAAATGGTGTGTGTGAGAAAGGCAAGCTGATTACCTAGCCCTGGCTTGCACTTTTATCCTCAGCCTGCAGACACATGTTAATTCCCCAGTGCCAGCTGAGACAGGGTCACACGGGTAAAATGGTGTTTTCCTGAGACAGTCCAGAATGAGGAGACAAAGGATTTGAACACACGGACTATGACAAGCAACAGCTAGACAGACCTGGCTTTCTGACAGCCTAACTCTGTCTTTATATGACATCCATAAGAAGCTTTTAAGACTGAGACACAAAATAAAACCCAGAGCATGTCTATATAAAGGCATTCAGCAAGAAGAGCTGAAATTTATTCAATGTAATTACAATAGAGACCTCTGACTTGGAACTTCTAATTCACAACAGCAGTAAAAAAGGAAATGGTGAAATGGGTTGTATATTAAAGTGCAATGATGTGGAGAAAACCATTGATAAAACACAAATGAGGCTGCAGTGAGAAACGAAAGCACAGTCTCATCTTAGCAATGACAGCAATATATAAGTAAATTATGTTACAGATAATTTACAAAATAACTTACATAGATGAAGATAAGCTGAATCTCATGTTGCCATTCCACTGTTAAATATCAGACTAAATATTCCTGGTCAGCATAGTATTATATGGGATAATTAAAAAATGATCAGAGGGCTTCTGCATTGGAAAAGATGCCTGAAGTAAAACCCTGATCAGCCTTTATATTGCAGTATTGCAAGAAACCTAAGTATTTATGAATTGTAAAGTGACACATTCAGCAGCATGAAGACTATAAATACATCTTTTACATTGATACATTTTATCTACATACATGTACATATCTACACACACATATATATACACACAAGCACTTACATGCACATATATACGTGCATAAGTATGTGTATGTATATATATATGTTTCAGTTGGTACTGACCATGGTCAGCTGCATTTTGATTGCATCTGGGGGGAGGTTGCTTTTGCAACCCAGGAGTAAGATCATTCTTTAGGGTGTTTGTCATGTAAGTTTCCTAAGCTGCACCCTCAGAAATAGAAAATTCTGGCATAAAGACAGACTTCAGGGCTCAACCATCAGAGGGCCTGGTGATTTAACAGCAGTTCCCATTGAAATAATCTGCTGTGTGCAGTGCTTCTGAAAACTAATGCTCCTAATGACATTATTTTTAAGTAATATGGTACACAAATCAGTTAAAACCTGTTTTCATAGAAGTAAAAATATTTGAGATGGACAGTAATGAATACAATATTCCATACATGCACACAGTTTTAGGGACTGTTTGTAAGGATGACATGCAAAGAATGTCTGACAAAGTGAAAATTTACATCACACCTTGAGAAATGGCAAGTTTAACATCAACCTTCCTTAAAAAAAAATAAATTTAAAATACTTGTCTGTAGCATAAATACAACTTTAATAAAGATTTTTTTTCTCCAGTGCTCCCCTTTTATAGAAAAATTGTCTTTTTTTTTTTTTTTAAATTTGAATAAATCTGCAACAAACATGACTAAAAATACATCTGATTTCTAGCCCTCATAAGTTTGTCTGAAAGCAGGCTCTTGACCCCTAATTCAGCCACAATACTTTCCTCTGCCTGTAGCTGCATGTTAATTGTGAGCACTGAAGGTAACCATGCAATCACCATTAAGAAATTATTTAATGACTAAGAACATTTGTGCTTCACCGTGCACACGTGTAAGGAAAAAGACACTACTAAATTGCCAAGGCCATGTAAACTCAGTGATCTTGGTAAAGAATTTGGTTGTGAGGCCAAAATACCTCAAAAAACAGCTATTCCATTGCACACATCACTAAAATGTTGGAAAGGATGAAATAATACTTTCTTTTGATGCTGTTGTGGTCAGTGAATTGGTCATGTCTGCATCCCAGTCTCTAGGGAGCAGAAGAATATCCTGAAGACCCAAGAAAAGAGAAGAGGCTGGACCAGATCTCCTTCCTTGTTGCTGAAGGAGTCCCATTGGCTGCATTGGCTGAGGTATGTCCTTGGAGAAAGGCTGGGGTTTTTTTTTAGGAGAAATTGTAAACTGGATTTATTTTCCTCATCTATCCTGTACAATGATTGCTATGTTATTAGTTTACAATGAGGATTTAGCACTGAACACATTTTGTTTGATCACATTCAGATTCTGGCTGTTATGAAACGACACAGTTCTGTAGAAACCTGATTGTGTATCAACAAGAAAATGTGTTTCATTCCAACAGCTCTGCAGCTTCAGACTTCAGAGCAGAAGCCTCTACACCTTTCTATTTCAAATAGCTTAACTTTTATTTACAGCTTCACATTCCATGCACCTTTCATCAGGATCTTCTGGGAGAACCTGCAAAAATCACCACTGAAAATACTCAGAGCTGGCAACACAGAACTGGTGGTTCCCTGTTGGAGTCCAATGTCCAGAACTCTGCACATAATGGCAAACTCCAGATTTACCTTCATGGGGGTGGGGTGAAAATTTTACATTAGCCCTTAATGTCAGAGAAGCTGATGCTGCTGGCATTGCAGCTGTCACTGCAACTTGATGATGTGCTCAAAGTGCTGGAGGCAGTGCCTGATTCTGGGAAAGGGAAAAACAAAACAAGAAATTATGATAAGGTTGTTGTTTTTCACAACTTTCTTGCATAATAGGAATCTTCAGAGAAACAATAATCTCCTTAAAAAAAAAAAAAAATAGCCTACCAGAGCTGCTTAAAGATTGAGCTGATTTTGAATTCCCTATGAGTATCAGCAGATTGCAGTGNCCTGGTCAGCATAGTATTATATGGGATAATTAAAAAATGATCAGAGGGCTTCTGCATTGGAAAAGATGCCTGAAGTAAAACCCTGATCAGCCTTTATATTGCAGTATTGCAAGAAACCTAAGTATTTATGAATTGTAAAGTGACACATTCAGCAGCATGAAGACTATAAATACATCTTTTACATTGATACATTTTATCTACATACATGTACATATCTACACACACATATATATACACACAAGCACTTACATGCACATATATACGTGCATAAGTATGTGTATGTATATATATATGTTTCAGTTGGTACTGACCATGGTCAGCTGCATTTTGATTGCATCTGGGGGGAGGTTGCTTTTGCAACCCAGGAGTAAGATCATTCTTTAGGGTGTTTGTCATGTAAGTTTCCTAAGCTGCACCCTCAGAAATAGAAAATTCTGGCATAAAGACAGACTTCAGGGCTCAACCATCAGAGGGCCTGGTGATTTAACAGCAGTTCCCATTGAAATAATCTGCTGTGTGCAGTGCTTCTGAAAACTAATGCTCCTAATGACATTATTTTTAAGTAATATGGTACACAAATCAGTTAAAACCTGTTTTCATAGAAGTAAAAATATTTGAGATGGACAGTAATGAATACAATATTCCATACATGCACACAGTTTTAGGGACTGTTTGTAAGGATGACATGCAAAGAATGTCTGACAAAGTGAAAATTTACATCACACCTTGAGAAATGGCAAGTTTAACATCAACCTTCCTTAAAAAAAAATAAATTTAAAATACTTGTCTGTAGCATAAATACAACTTTAATAAAGATTTTTTTTCTCCAGTGCTCCCCTTTTATAGAAAAATTGTCTTTTTTTTTTTTTAAATTTGAATAAATCTGCAACAAACATGACTAAAAATACATCTGATTTCTAGCCCTCATAAGTTTGTCTGAAAGCAGGCTCTTGACCCCTAATTCAGCCACAATACTTTCCTCTGCCTGTAGCTGCATGTTAATTGTGAGCACTGAAGGTAACCATGCAATCACCATTAAGAAATTATTTAATGACTAAGAACATTTGTGCTTCACCGTGCACACGTGTAAGGAAAAAGACACTACTAAATTGCCAAGGCCATGTAAACTCAGTGATCTTGGTAAAGAATTTGGTTGTGAGGCCAAAATACCTCAAAAAACAGCTATTCCATTGCACACATCACTAAAATGTTAGAAAGGATGAAATAATACTTTCTTTTGATGCTGTTGTGGTCAGTGAATTGGTCATGTCTGCATCCCAGTCTCTAGGGAGCAGAAGAATATCCTGAAGACCCAAGAAAAGAGAAGAGGCTGGACCAGATCTCCTTCCTTGTTGCTGAAGGAGTCCCATTGGCTGCATTGGCTGAGGTATGTCCTTGGAGAAAGGCTGGGGTTTTTTTTTAGGAGAAATTGTAAACTGGATTTATTTTCCTCATCTATCCTGTACAATGATTGCTATGTTATTAGTTTACAATGAGGATTTAGCACTGAACACATTTTGTTTGATCACATTCAGATTCTGGCTGTTATGAAACGACACAGTTCTGTAGAAACCTGATTGTGTATCAACAAGAAAATGTGTTTCATTCCAACAGCTCTGCAGCTTCAGACTTCAGAGCAGAAGCCTCTACACCTTTCTATTTCAAATAGCTTAACTTTTATTTACAGCTTCACATTCCATGCACCTTTCATCAGGATCTTCTGGGAGAACCTGCAAAAATCACCACTGAAAATACTCAGAGCTGGCAACACAGAACTGGTGGTTCCCTGTTGGAGTCCAATGTCCAGAACTCTGCACATAATGGCAAACTCCAGATTTACCTTCATGGGGGTGGGGTGAAAATTTTACATTAGCCCTTAATGTCAGAGAAGCTGATGCTGCTGGCATTGCAGCTGTCACTGCAACTTGATGATGTGCTCAAAGTGCTGGAGGCAGTGCCTGATTCTGGGAAAGGGAAAAACAAAACAAGAAATTATGATAAGGTTGTTGTTTTTCACAACTTTCTTGCATAATAGGAATCTTCAGAGAAACAATAATCTCCTTAAAAAAAAAATAAAATAGCCTACCAGAGCTGCTTAAAGATTGAGCTGATTTTGAATTCCCTATGAGTATCAGCAGATTGCTTGCTGGGATCCAACCTTCTCTACCAGTGCTCAGGTTCTTTACATACCTAAAAATATATATAAAAAATAAGGTGAGATTGCTTCATTTGATGCCTTTGAAAGTTTTGCCCTAAACATCTGCCTTCCAAACAGTTCTGCATAGAAAAATTCCAAAACACAGATCTGCATACCAAAGTCCATCCTCCCCTTCACGAATCAGCTGAACTAGATCTCCACTTTTCACTGTAAATTCTTCAGAAACTCCTTTCTCATAATCAGTCACAACTGTGTATTTACCAGGAGTCTAAATGCACACAGAGGAAAAACATAAACAAATTATTTCTGTCCTGCACTTCAAGGTACATTGCAGCTTTTGTTATGACATGATAGCACTTTTGCCTTCCTTCCTCATGCACATGCATGCTGAAGACAGTGGAAATACACATCCTGAGAGGCAGGAAAAGTTTGCTGTTTGATTACATGCAAATTCAGTAAATGAATTCTCACAACCTGAAAAACATTTGGTGAAATGTTTCTATTACAACTATTATTTCAAATCTCTACAGAAAAAAACCCCAGCCCAACCAAAAACACAAAACAATCAAAAAAAAAAAAAAANAAAAAAAAAAAAAAAAAAAAAAAAAAGAAAAAGAAAAAAAGCCCAAAGCAAGCTGGAAAACCAGTGACATGCTCAGCTACCATGTAGCTGACATGGTAGCTGAGCATGTCATTGCTTGACTGCTGCACAGTGGCATAGGCAGCCACTGGCCTCACTAGTCTGCAGGTCCACAAGGCACAGATGGACCTTCCCAAGATACAAACATGAAGCTGATTTCAGAAAAGGGGATGTTTCCCATTGCCCTAGGAATTCTGCCCAACTTTGGATTTCAAGGCAGACATTTTCTTTCCCATAAACTTCCAAAGTGTTCCTGTTTCCAGCCATCACTGCCTCGGATTAGCTCAATAGCAAAGTGTTTCTGGTTACCAGCTTCATTTCGCCTCCCCCTCCTCCTCCTCCTCCTCCTTCTTCCTCCGCATCTGATGAATTCAGCGGGTCTTCAGCGCTCGACCAGCCGTCATTTTCTTCAGATGCATCAAGAGAATGAGATGTTTTAGCCCAGCCTTAGGGAACAAACAGGCAACAGTTAACTTGGCAGCAGCGAGCCACTGACTGGGAGAAACATTCTTCCCACTGAAAAGTTCTGAAATGAACAACATAAACAGGATGAAAAGTGTACACAGGGAAGCTGTTACAGCCACAGAGTGAAATCCACAGCTCGCAAACCTTGGCCCATTTCTGTCAGAGTAAGTGGAGTTGTGGCAAAGCACAGCAGTGAGTTTGGCCCTTTGGGTTTATATGGAGGAAAATGGATGGAAAGAACACAAATTGCCAACTAAAAAGTAACTATTTCTCTCTTATACAAACATGAACAATGTATAGGTAACTCTTTTTCTTTGGAGAAGGCAGAAGACAGGAACATACACCTTTATGGAAAGAGGATGAGCACACAATTGTCACCCAGAGCAACCTAACCAGCTTTCTGGAAGCAGGGATGGATGTGCATTGCCTCCTTCACATTGTGAGGTTCTTGGAGCTGTCAAGAAATTCCACAGAAGCTACAGGCACCCTCTATTTCACCTGATGAGGCAGCTTATTAAGGGTATTCAGGCTGACACAAGGATACTTAATCACACTGACCTATCTTGGTGTTAAGTCACTGCACCAAACACCACAAGAAAAATCTCCTGCCTGTCATTTATTGCCAAGTGTTCCTTTTTCTTCCTCAGGGTGAAGCTTTTCATTTATTTATGAACCTGAATTGTATCCAGAGTGCACAATATTCTTTTACAAATAGAACTACATTAAGTTTTACTAGTAGCATGCTTTTCACTGAGGTCAGCAGCTGCTAATAAATGTGTCAATCATAATGAAAAAGAGGCATAATAAAAGAGACAAATATCTGTAAGTAAGATTTTGGTTCAAGCCAAATGGTAACACCAATGACACTCAATGAAAAGAGCAAAAGGAAGATCAAACCTCCCCATTTTAAGTAACTATTGGTTAAGCTGAAGAAGCACCAGCAAAAGCTTCCGAGGCATTTGTCACATAGCTGGTCATGCCAGTACATTAGGAAAAAACTGAACATCATCAGAGTAAAGCCAAAGCAATTTAAGAATCATAGAAACAAATCACACCCAGGACTAACCAAATGGAGTGGAACTTTATCTTGCCTGTGTTACTGGATAAGCTGCACAAGGTGTTACTTCTAATACTGACTCATTTGGCCCTGTCCTGGGTTAAGAGTGAACTTCCATCTGTGAAGAAACTGGGTAATAAATCCCTGCTGTATTCCATGCAAATTTATTTGGAAGCTCACAACTTATAGTTGGCTTGTGGGACACAGTTGAAACCCTCCTATTATTTCCAAGCTAAGAACAGTAGAAAAAAACAAACAAACAAAAAACCAACAAACTTGGTTTCTCCTAATTGTTCCAAGCTCTGATAAGAAACAGAGCAACAGGTTGCACAAAATAAAGTGAAATCACTGTAATTACTCTGTCCTGCTCATCTGGAACATTTTGGATAACAGCTCTTGTTTCTCAGCCTCTTTATTTGAATATACTGATGTGGTAAGAGTAGACCTGCCTGATCCTGCTATAGCAACAAGACTCATACTTCAGCACAGCAGCTGAACCTGCATCACTTCCATGTGTGAACAAAGACAAAGGCTGTGGAAAACTGGAGAGGTGGATGATGGAAGGGCTTCAAATGGTTTCATCTGTAGAATCCTATTTTCCAGAAGAGTTGGTGGTGGAAAGAGTCAGAGAGAATGGGACTGCTCTCCTTGCTCTCTCTAATTATTTAGTCCTAGAGATTTGTACTCAAGCTTGCAACCTGAAAAAACCATGTGTCTCATAGCAACTGGGCACCCCTGTAATTCCATTAAAGATCCATCTTATTTTGTTAGCAGAAATAACCCTTTCCCCCGTCTTCTCCTTAAAACTAGTCATATGGTACTTTATTTGATACAATAAAATTTCAACCAGCTGTGCTATCAAAAGCAGTATATAAAGAAGTTGACAGACCCACTTGAAAAAACTCAAGTGCTATCAATACTGCTGCACAACAGCATCATACAGGTATCCCCAGCACTCCGATGTAACATAGGACATGAGGGATGTGTGGATATTTGTGCAGTACAAGATGTGGTATCACTATACCTCTTAAACCAAAAGGAGTTGGGTCACTCACTACTTCATGTCGTTTAGCTTTTTTGTCAGGACTGGTAGGAGAAGCTGCGGGAGGATGAATAGGCAAAAAACACAGAAGAGAGATATTGAAGAACTGGAAAAAAGAGAATAGGTGGATTGCATGCTAAATACCTTTGAGTTTACACTGGAAAACAAGTGGACTTCTGTAATCACTGATTTTAGCCATTATTGGTCAATTACACCAGAGGGANAACAGTAGAAAAAAACAAACAAACAAAAAACCAACAAACTTGGTTTCTCCTAATTGTTCCAAGCTCTGATAAGAAACAGAGCAACAGGTTGCACAAAATAAAGTGAAATCACTGTAATTACTCTGTCCTGCTCATCTGGAACATTTTGGATAACAGCTCTTGTTTCTCAGCCTCTTTATTTGAATATACTGATGTGGTAAGAGTAGACCTGCCTGATCCTGCTATAGCAACAAGACTCATACTTCAGCACAGCAGCTGAACCTGCATCACTTCCATGTGTGAACAAAGACAAAGGCTGTGGAAAACTGGAGAGGTGGATGATGGAAGGGCTTCAAATGGTTTCATCTGTAGAATCCTATTTTCCAGAAGAGTTGGTGGTGGAAAGAGTCAGAGAGAATGGGACTGCTCTCCTTGCTCTCTCTAATTATTTAGTCCTAGAGATTTGTACTCAAGCTTTTAACAGCCTTGCTGGTTTGAAATGGGGTGAAATGCTTTTCTAGTCTTTGTTTGGCTGTGGACTGGGAGTACAGGGGGAAAACAGCTACATGGGGTTCAGATAAATCTTCTAGGGTTCACAGAGTTAAATTGACTAGTATCACCAAAAGATGCATCAGGACTGTGATTACAATAGTAACTGCAGATCCAAAAAGGAAATTCCACATGAGAGTGATGCTCACTACTCTGACATGTGCTTTGGATTTTCTTTTTCCCCCCATTTTTTAAAAGTTAAATTCTCTCCACAGGTAGCATAGGGAGAGGAGAATGCAATCTGAAAAAACCATGTGTCTCATAGCAACTGGGCACCCCTGTAATTCCATTAAAGATCCATCTTATTTTGTTAGCAGAAATAACCCTTTCCCCCGTCTTCTCCTTAAAACTAGTCATATGGTACTTTATTTGATACAATAAAATTTCAACCAGCTGTGCTATCAAAAGCAGTATATAAAGAAGTTGACAGACCCACTTGAAAAAATTCAAGTGCTATCAATACTGCTGCACAACAGCATCATACAGGTATCCCCAGCACTCCGATGTAACATAGGACATGAGGGATGTGTGGATATTTGTGCAGTACAAGATGTGGTATCACTATACCTCTTAAACCAAAAGGAGTTGGGTCACTCACTACTTCATGTCGTTTAGCTTTTTTGTCAGGACTGGTAGGAGAAGCTGCGGGAGGATGAATAGGCAAAAAACACAGAAGAGAGATATTGAAGAACTGGAAAAAAGAGAATAGGTGGATTGCATGCTAAATACCTTTGAGTTTACACTGGAAAACAAGTGGACTTCTGTAATCACTGATTTTAGCCATTATTGGTCAATTACACCAGAGGGAAATAATTATTTACATGTTGTTATTGAAGATAAATTAACAAATTTAATAGATGAAAGTAACTGTAAAATTTTCTAAACGAACTAGACATCAAGTAAATAAAATTCATTTCAATTTTAGAAAAACATTACCAAATTAAGCAATCATTTTTATATAAATCTAGTGCTACAGCAATACCTGGTCCTGTAAGAAGGATCATTGGCAATGTCTGGCTTTTAGCAGAAGGAGTTGGAGTTTCTGTCAAGGCAAGCATGGGACATTAGCGCTCACCTCATTAGCATTAGACATACAACCCTAGAATCTCTCCAGAAAGAACTCAAAGGTAATCAGGTTTCAAAAATGCATTCTGAAAAGATGCTTAGAAAAAAAAAATCATGCTCTTGATTAAGTGCCATCACCTTAATGCAATTCAGACTGTTCAAAGACTGCTGTTCAAAGCAAGAAGTGAATATACAGTGCAATTACTTGGCAGAAGGAAGCAAGAAAGATCTCAGACTCCTATTGCCTGGTTTGGCAGGGGGTGGGGGAGAAGAAAAAAAAACAACAAAATTTCTGGAAGCCTAGGGAAATTCTTATTTTTATATCCAGCAAACCACTGTCATAGGCATTCTGCTGTAGTCATGGCTTTGGGAGTTTTGTTAGAAAGGATGCTAATAAAGAAATACTCTAGCAAAATCTTGATTCCTTTTTGCCAAGTACAGGTGCATTTGGGACAGATCCACTGAAGCTAGAAGCAGGCCAGGAGTCTGATCTGAAGACAACTTGCTTCCTTTAGTTTTCCTGCAGGAACAGGGCACTATAAATGCCTTCCTTGACCTCAGTAGTGTGTTTAGGGGCACTGGAAACTGCACTTATTCCTTTACATCTCTAACAGCTCCTCTTTTCCCAGCTTCATCTCCCCTTCCCACACTAGAGCCTGTTTCTCTTGAAATCTCCCTGTCAGGGTCTGTGACTCAGGAACCCAGCTTGAAATTTGGAGAACAAGCCAGTGCATACACTGAAAACCTGTTACACTATACACACAAAAACTGATGCTTCAATTACAGCCTTAAACAGAAAAAATTAGTTGTATTTTGTTTTTTGTTGGGTTTTCTTTTAATTACCTTTCTGACTTTTGAGGTTAGTAAAGCCCTGCAGCGTAAAGTGCTTTTTTGACAGTACAGAGCATGCTGAGGTAGAGCTAGTGTCATCTACAAAGGAAGAGAGAGACACAGAAAGAAAGGGGAGAAGGCCATGAAAAGATAAAGGCAAAAAAATTGTTTGCAGCCCTGCCAGGGAATCTGCATGGTAGGAAAAGAAAGGACAACTGAAAGTCCAGGTTTAGGCTACTGCCAAAAATGTGACTACTAGCCACTAGTGTGACTCCCAGTTATCTATGTGTAAAAACTACACTTGAAACCTCCAGTAAAAAAATGGAAGTCCAACATAATAACCCAAGTGGTCAGTTGTTCTCTCTGTGCAAGACCTTTACTGTTACTGGTTCAGTAAATAATCTTCATGAGGGGAAACAAAAGTTAAAAGAAAACAAAAAAAAAGCCCTCTTCAGAACAGGTAATGCTGAGAAATTTATCCAGAGGAAGAAAACCCTGAGAAACTCTAAGAAAAGATCTACTGCACACTTAGGCCTCATAACTGACAGTTCCCACCTCCTCCGGGCTACCCTTTACGCAGGGTGGCTTTGGGCCTGTGCAGAGCACGCTGTGGAATGCAGAAACCCCAAGCCAAGGGTGGATGGGACCATCAGGCTGGTGCAGGGTGTGCTGCACTTTGTGCATTGGCTGCCTTTGGGGCTGAAAGCAGCAGAACCCTTTTTGTCCAACTATGTATCCCTCACTACTATGGCTACTCTGCTGGTGGATCTGCCTGTGCATCTGCGGTGCTGTCATGCGCTTTGCAATCGAAGGCAAAACCACATGTGTGTGTAAACTCACCTTTACCTTTCTCGGGGTACTTTGGTGCTGCTGTGGTGCCATAACCTTCTAGACTTGCAAGATCAGCTTTTCTCTCCTCTGTTTTTTTGGTGTTTCTGATGTGGTTCCGTGAAGGACTGTGTATTAAAAGAAAATTAAGACAATCAATCCAGCTCCAGCAAAGCCAAGTCTGAACAAGAGTCATGATGACTTTCAGTCAGGGATTGCCTTTTACATACAGATATATAAGCTAAAAACTAGGATAAGCTACTGAAAAGACAGCTCAGGAAAACTTCCACTCACTCTTACCTACAGGCACATGTTCTGTGCTGATTGGTTCCTCCTAAACATGGTAAGGAAGAAAAAAATAAAAAAAAAAAGAAAAGAATAAACTCTGCCCCTCAGAAGCTCTTAATACAGGAACAAATGAGGGATGAACGAAGAACACAGGCTGGATCTTGCAGCTGGATTCCCTTCACAACTCTGACTGGGAATGTAATGGAAAAGGACATCCCAAAAATACTATATCTTTGGGAAATTCTCCTTGGGTGATAAGTCTCATGCAGGACAGAGAGCTACTGATAGGTATTTGAGCACATACCAGTGTGGGACTAACTGAAAATAGGAGCACATGGGCTTGTGGGTGTATACACATACACATACAATGAAAAAGAGTGAGTAGCAGAAGATTAAATGAGGTGTCAGAGAAGGGCAGATCAACCAACAGGTGGGAGGAAAAGATGAGTTTGAGTCAGAAGTTGGGAAAACCAACACATCACTAAAAAAAAAGATAAAAAGGAGGGAATAAGGAACTTGAAGGAAAAGAACAAGGGATAGGGAAAAGATAACACTCTGGAAAAGACAAAAGGAAAATAGCATGACATTGCCATTGCAAAAGGAATAAACAAATAATCCAGGTGAAAGAAAATTATAAAGAATGAAGGAAAAGGCTACTCCATATAACTCTGTTATGGGGGTGTAAAGTATATAAATAGCTGTTCAACAAATAGAGCCATAATACCACTAGGATTTTGGCTGGTGCAGAAAATGACTTTTTTTTTTGGGTGTTATTCTCTGGTATAGTCCATGCCACTGCTGCTCACTTTAACAGATCTGGATGTATAAACTCCAAGATTTACNAACAAGCCAGTGCATACACTGAAAACCTGTTACACTATACACACAAAAACTGATGCTTCAATTACAGCCTTAAACAGAAAAAATTAGTTGTATTTTGTTTTTTGTTGGGTTTTCTTTTAATTACCTTTCTGACTTTTGAGGTTAGTAAAGCCCTGCAGCGTAAAGTGCTTTTTTGACAGTACAGAGCATGCTGAGGTAGAGCTAGTGTCATCTACAAAGGAAGAGAGAGACACAGAAAGAAAGGGGAGAAGGCCATGAAAAGATAAAGGCAAAAAAATTGTTTGCAGCCCTGCCAGGGAATCTGCATGGTAGGAAAAGAAAGGACAACTGAAAGTCCAGGTTTAGGCTACTGCCAAAAATGTGACTACTAGCCACTAGTGTGACTCCCAGTTATCTATGTGTAAAAACTACACTTGAAACCTCCAGTAAAAAAATGGAAGTCCAACATAATAACCCAAGTGGTCAGTTGTTCTCTCTGTGCAAGACCTTTACTGTTACTGGTTCAGTAAATAATCTTCATGAGGGGAAACAAAAGTTAAAAGAAAACAAAAAAAAAGCCCTCTTCAGAACAGGTAATGCTGAGAAATTTATCCAGAGGAAGAAAACCCTGAGAAACTCTAAGAAAAGATCTACTGCACACTTAGGCCTCATAACTGACAGTTCCCACCTCCTCCGGGCTACCCTTTACGCAGGGTGGCTTTGGGCCTGTGCAGAGCACGCTGTGGAATGCAGAAACCCCAAGCCAAGGGTGGATGGGACCATCAGGCTGGTGCAGGGTGTGCTGCACTTTGTGCATTGGCTGCCTTTGGGGCTGAAAGCAGCAGAACCCTTTTTGTCCAACTATGTATCCCTCACTACTATGGCTACTCTGCTGGTGGATCTGCCTGTGCATCTGCGGTGCTGTCATGCGCTTTGCAATCGAAGGCAAAACCACATGTGTGTGTAAACTCACCTTTACCTTTCTCGGGGTACTTTGGTGCTGCTGTGGTGCCATAACCTTCTAGACTTGCAAGATCAGCTTTTCTCTCCTCTGTTTTTTTGGTGTTTCTGATGTGGTTCCGTGAAGGACTGTGTATTAAAAGAAAATTAAGACAATCAATCCAGCTCCAGCAAAGCCAAGTCTGAACAAGAGTCATGATGACTTTCAGTCAGGGATTGCCTTTTACATACAGATATATAAGCTAAAAACTAGGATAAGCTACTGAAAAGACAGCTCAGGAAAACTTCCACTCACTCTTACCTACAGGCACATGTTCTGTGCTGATTGGTTCCTCCTAAACATGGTAAGGAAGAAAAAAATAAAAAAAAAAAGAAAAGAATAAACTCTGCCCCTCAGAAGCTCTTAATACAGGAACAAATGAGGGATGAACGAAGAACACAGGCTGGATCTTGCAGCTGGATTCCCTTCACAACTCTGACTGGGAATGTAATGGAAAAGGACATCCCAAAAATACTATATCTTTGGGAAATTCTCCTTGGGTGATAAGTCTCATGCAGGACAGAGAGCTACTGATAGGTATTTGAGCACATACCAGTGTGGGACTAACTGAAAATAGGAGCACATGGGCTTGTGGGTGTATACACATACACATACAATGAAAAAGAGTGAGTAGCAGAAGATTAAATGAGGTGTCAGAGAAGGGCAGATCAACCAACAGGTGGGAGGAAAAGATGAGTTTGAGTCAGAAGTTGGGAAAACCAACACATCACTAAAAAAAAAGATAAAAAGGAGGGAATAAGGAACTTGAAGGAAAAGAACAAGGGATAGGGAAAAGATAACACTCTGGAAAAGACAAAAGGAAAATAGCATGACATTGCCATTGCAAAAGGAATAAACAAATAATCCAGGTGAAAGAAAATTATAAAGAATGAAGGAAAAGGCTACTCCATATAACTCTGTTATGGGGGTGTAAAGTATATAAATAGCTGTTCAACAAATAGAGCCATAATACCACTAGGATTTTGGCTGGTGCAGAAAATGACTTTTTTTTTTGGGTGTTATTCTCTGGTATAGTCCATGCCACTGCTGCTCACTTTAACAGATCTGGATGTATAAACTCCAAGATTTACAGCTTTATAGTAAGAAGAGACCTAAAACATAAGGTCCAGCATTCAGGGATAGGAGTAATGAAGAACTGCAGACTAGATATATGATCATATTTACAACACAGGTTGATTCTTACCTTGCACAAGATGATGCTGGTAGAGGTAAACTCTGTGTTTGTTCTAGTGTTCTGTGCTGACTGGCTTCTGTAATGGATGAAAGGAAAAAAAAAAAATCTATTACAATTGATTTGCATTTTCAGCTTTTCTACAGTTCTAGACAGCAAAGACATACAGGGCAAGTTTTGAAATTCAAAGACAAAAGAGATTAAAAACATATTTTACCTCTGCATGCCTGCAGTTGACTTGTTAGCACTTTTCTTATTTCATTTACCCAGGTAGCTTTAACTTCAGGGGTTGGTGCCTACCCAAAAATAAGCAGAATCAACTATCACACACACGAAGAGTTAAATGGCAATGCACAGCCTTGGAGGAATCCATCAGGAGGGACAGAACTCCCTCCCTCTCTAGCTCTTCAGTGAACAGAAACTAGTGGAACAACTGGAACATGCTGAGGCAGAGGCTATGCACATGCTACAGTCAAACCCTGTCTCCCAAGACATCGACTGCTCCAGAGAGAGCAACAGGAACAGTGTGCACAATATCCTCCACAGTCACTGTAAAATGTGATTTATTTTCCCCCAAGAACACTCTGCAATTGAAATATATTGAGAAACATAGCGGCATGCTATTTACCTGTATAATGTAAACTTCTTCCCTTGCATTATACCAGATTTCAAATTTTTTTGCATCACCTTTGACATTTTCTGTTATTCCAACTGCTGCCATCTGGAAGCAAAGAGAACAGAAGCTGACCCATCAGATCACAATTACAGTTAACTACAGAAGCAGGTGCCTACTGGCATTCTTTGATAGCCTATTTCTGAAACAGAAAACCACATTGGTCTTATTTCTCAAGGAAGAGAATAGCTTCTAACATATGATCTGCCTGTTGGACATGTGAGATTTAGTGTTTGGGATCAGCTTGATTACCTTGGAGGGAAAAAAGGTTTAGGTACATTAAATTGAGACTGACCCACAAGATGTCTCTTAAAAGCCAGAGCACCAAATTTTACATTTATTTTATACTACCCTGCTCTATATTTGCTGCATGATTAATGCAACTGACATGCAGCTAGACTAGTATGGTTTGGGTTTTCCCAAAGGGTAATTCCCTCCCCTCCGATCTCTCTAACAGCAATAAAAAGTAACACAGACCTGCAGCACCAGTTAGATTTGCACGAAAGGGCGAAGGTCCCAGTACAAAACTCTAACATAGCTTTGCAGACACAAAGAGCATAGAATGCCATACTACTGCTACATGTTACTTCAGTACCTCCACCTTGCTGGACTGCTTGGTCTCTTACATTTAAGGAGTGTTTGTAGCTATAAGAAGGTGCTTTCTCATATCCCTCTCCGTTCTCTTCCCGCTTTTTGCAGAAGAGCACGGCTTTCTCGTGGAGGAAGAGGTGCCGCTGCATTGGCTTGAAGCGTGCCAAATCTTTCACCTTTGAGTGACCCTTTTTATGGTCAGTCCAGACACTGAAGGATCCCTGCATTAAAAGCTTGCCCAGCTCGTTCAGGTTTCCCTGAAATAATAACAAAAAAGTGTGATATTTATAACTACAAAGAGATAACATCAGATTAAAACATGTACTCCGAACTGGTCTGTACAAGTTCTGTTGTTCCAAGTAATCTCTCACATTCATGTTTATGTTTGGTTTGGAATCATAATAAAGTCTGTGTTGGATTGTTACACACAGAGATCACAGATGATCTATGAGGTCCCTTCCAAAGTAAGATGTTCTATGATTTTTCTCTCCCTAACACTGTTCAGGCAGGATTTGACAGGCAAGAGTACCAGATACACACACACTGACAGGGTGAGGCACAATACACATAACCTGTTTTTATTTTTTGTTTTGTTTTTTCTAATCTTCTCCAAAGTTTCTTACTCTGTGATTGTGGTTTGTTTGTTTTTTTAATAGAAGTTACTGTTCTTACTGTAGTAAAAACTACACTCGGAACTTAGAATCATAGAATCTAAAATCTAATCTAGAATCACAGAATCTAATCTATTCTATGATTCTGAGTGTAGTTTTTACTACAGTCACTACTTACTAGTGACTCTCATTTGGCATTAGCCTAAACCAGACTGTTACCAATTTTCAGTTTCTAACTCAGTATCAAGTAGATCAAACAAAACAAAACAACAAACAAAACAAACCCACAAAAAAACCCAAACCCAAAGCAACAAAAATCCCCACTTTTCTATTATTTTAATTCCACAAGTCAGTTTAAAGGCAACATTCTTGTCAGTACACAATAGAGAGTATGGTGCACATTTAAAATTTGCTTTTATTTCATAGATATACAAGTAAGTAAAGCCCCTGGTACTCACATCATAGCCCGTAATGGCTATCTGGTGCATAGAATCATTAACTGCTTTGAGAATACCCAGTATAGAAGTTAATGCCTCTTGAAGATCTTCAGCACCTTCACAGTTCTTACTGTACTTCAGCATTTCCTGAATGGGCAGGGAGTGACAACAGGCTTTGAAAACTTTGAAAACAGCAGCAACTAGGAACATTCAATTTTTAAACACTGAATTTGGGCTAAGTTTTAAAGCTATCCAGTAAAGTTTTATACCATATAACCTACTCAGTTAAATACTGTCTGGAAGTCAGAAGATCCTAAAGTTTTACATCTCATCTTTGTTGCTAATTAGCTGAATTTATTTCATTCACCTAGAGATTTTGTAAGCTCTACCTTAGAATTTTATGAAACTAACACTTTTTTCATCACACTTCTTAAGTCCCCACCTCCCCCAACAAACAAACCCCAATATTTTTTATTATGTTTATTACTTTACAGAAGTGAATAAATGTAATACCATAGGCAAATTTAATTTACTATTTGAATATTGGCGAGGCCTGAGATGCTAGTAAGACAAGATATGTTTACCTGCTAGATAAACATATCAACAGGTTCATATAAAATCCTTCAGACTTCATAGTATGAGAATAAGCACTTACTGGTGGACTGCAGACAGTAAAGATACTCTAAATCAAAAACCTAATTCTCTTTTCTTTATAGAGGCTTAATGCAATTCTGTGAAAGCTGTTAACTTCAGCTCAGCTTTAGTTTAAAAGTAAATTTGGTCCAAGGCAATTTTTTTTTATAACTGCTGTTAAATACAATTATTCAAAAATGTCTATGGGAGAAATATTTCTTACTTCAAACATGTCTAAACATTATATCTTAAATAAAAAAAATATAAAATAGTATATTGCCCTAATTCTGCTGTTTCAGTAGAGAACTTTTAAGTGAATCACAATAGTGTCCTTCATAAAAACACCATAATTGCTCTCAGTCAAGTACACTTCCTAGGACCCAGCAAGGTAAATTCCTGCAATATGGATGAGGTGACCATAACTGAAGAGTAACATGTACTTCAGATACTCTCTTTGTTTCTTGGTCCTTCCATTTCCCTATATCAACTTTTCATTCTTCTCTTCAGTAAAAATATAAGTGTAAAAGCAGTTACACAAGGTGTCTCTGCGCAACATTTGCCTGTCTTCTAGCAGCTTTTTGGCTGACAGAGAAAAGAACTGAGATGAAAGTTGATAGAGTGGGATTTGCCTCTTCTTTAATTTATACATCTGTCTGCTAACAGCTAGATTTCTCTCCAGTAGGCTGAATGAAGCAGCATTTAAAAAAAGGCCCAAAAATGTACAAAACATATTTAGCATTATAGTTTCACAACACATACCTTTAGCAATAATTGGTATTTGGTTATTCTTTGAACAGGCTTCAGCAAGTATGAGTCCAAACTGAGCTTGTGATCAAGTTTCCTTTGACATTCCTGCAATGAGTGTGGGATTTAATCGAGACACTAATCAATATTTTTGCTATCTGTTCTTGAAATTATTAAATAAAGACAAAAACCCCAAACTAAACAACAAACCACAACACAAATAAAACAATTATTTTAGAGACTCAAGCAAACATACCTGAAAGAATACAGAATCTGAAAATTGCCTCCACAAACTTTCAGATCGAGGTTTATTTTGGCAGTATTTTTCATAAATCTGGAAATCTTCCATCTGAAATTATATAGACACTAGAATTTATTAACTTTGTGCTTAACAAAGTTCATAAATATTTTTTCCATAATTAATAGGGCTATGAAAAAAACAACAACCATTTGGAGTTACTCTGTTAAGGTGCATTCTGGAAGAAAACAGAAAAGAACAACAACAAAGATATCCAGTAAAGAAACCTAACCAAGTAAACAATAATTTATAGTGATGTGAAATGATGCAGTGCATGACTCCATGTTTTCCAACTGCTACTGTAATTAAGCAATTTTAATTCAATAAGGCAGTAGCTCTAACAAAATCAATTAACACACAGAGCAGAAAATATCCCCAGCTCTCAATGAGCATCTACATTCTCAACCTGTTCAAGAAGGGGATGTGGTTCCAATTACTACATGAAAATCACTCTAATATATTATAGTCTTAGAGGGGCTTTTGAATGAAATGTCAGCAAAATCTGACACATACCTGATCCAGAAAGCACCGTCCCACTAGCTCTGGGTATTCTACATAGTTCTCTAGTTCTCGTAAGAATATCCTGTGAGGAAGAAGAATTTCTTAGAGCACATGTTAGAACAGTTGTAGCAACTGTTCACGTTCTTGCAACTCATTTTCTGAACTTTTGGCAACAGAGTTGTAATTCTGTACTGCAAAACTAAACTCTTCTAGATCATGTACTTATTATCATGTAAAGGAATGGCAAATTCATATAAACATTCCAATCAATTTGTTTTAGCTTACTGTTGCTACAACTGAAATCAAATAGAAGATTAGGGAGGGAAGAAGGATTTTGTTTCCCTGCCTTATGTATTCAGCAGCAGGATTTGTACAGTTTAAGGTGTTTGGTTTTTCCTTCCAAAAACACCACAAAGCAAACAAACCAAACCTTACCTCTCCAAACAAAAAAAACCTCTGCCCACCTCAAAAAATCAGTGGCAAAACTTCAGTCTAGTTTTGACTCAATAAGAAACAACTATATAATGTGCTTAACTTCTCTGGAAAATAATTATCTTTGCTACAATTTTAAATACTATCCTCTGAATAAATATCTTTCTAGCAACAAAGATTCAAACTTCAGAGATTCAAATATAAAAATAATCAGTTTCAACCAGATGCAAGAGTTGAGGACTTCTGTTTTACAACTGTAATTTATGTTCCATAGAAAATTTCATAAAAAGAAAAGAAACCTANTCTTACTGTACTTCAGCATTTCCTGAATGGGCAGGGAGTGACAACAGGCTTTGAAAACTTTGAAAACAGCAGCAACTAGGAACATTCAATTTTTAAACACTGAATTTGGGCTAAGTTTTAAAGCTATCCAGTAAAGTTTTATACCATATAACCTACTCAGTTAAATACTGTCTGGAAGTCAGAAGATCCTAAAGTTTTACATCTCATCTTTGTTGCTAATTAGCTGAATTTATTTCATTCACCTAGAGATTTTGTAAGCTCTACCTTAGAATTTTATGAAACTAACACTTTTTTCATCACACTTCTTAAGTCCCCACCTCCCCCAACAAACAAACCCCAATATTTTTTATTATGTTTATTACTTTACAGAAGTGAATAAATGTAATACCATAGGCAAATTTAATTTACTATTTGAATATTGGCGAGGCCTGAGATGCTAGTAAGACAAGATATGTTTACCTGCTAGATAAACATATCAACAGGTTCATATAAAATCCTTCAGACTTCATAGTATGAGAATAAGCACTTACTGGTGGACTGCAGACAGTAAAGATACTCTAAATCAAAAACCTAATTCTCTTTTCTTTATAGAGGCTTAATGCAATTCTGTGAAAGCTGTTAACTTCAGCTCAGCTTTAGTTTAAAAGTAAATTTGGTCCAAGGCAATTTTTTTTTATAACTGCTGTTAAATACAATTATTCAAAAATGTCTATGGGAGAAATATTTCTTACTTCAAACATGTCTAAACATTATATCTTAAATAAAAAAAATATAAAATAGTATATTGCCCTAATTCTGCTGTTTCAGTAGAGAACTTTTAAGTGAATCACAATAGTGTCCTTCATAAAAACACCATAATTGCTCTCAGTCAAGTACACTTCCTAGGACCCAGCAAGGTAAATTCCTGCAATATGGATGAGGTGACCATAACTGAAGAGTAACATGTACTTCAGATACTCTCTTTGTTTCTTGGTCCTTCCATTTCCCTATATCAACTTTTCATTCTTCTCTTCAGTAAAAATATAAGTGTAAAAGCAGTTACACAAGGTGTCTCTGCGCAACATTTGCCTGTCTTCTAGCAGCTTTTTGGCTGACAGAGAAAAGAACTGAGATGAAAGTTGATAGAGTGGGATTTGCCTCTTCTTTAATTTATACATCTGTCTGCTAACAGCTAGATTTCTCTCCAGTAGGCTGAATGAAGCAGCATTTAAAAAAAGGCCCAAAAATGTACAAAACATATTTAGCATTATAGTTTCACAACACATACCTTTAGCAATAATTGGTATTTGGTTATTCTTTGAACAGGCTTCAGCAAGTATGAGTCCAAACTGAGCTTGTGATCAAGTTTCCTTTGACATTCCTGCAATGAGTGTGGGATTTAATCGAGACACTAATCAATATTTTTGCTATCTGTTCTTGAAATTATTAAATAAAGACAAAAACCCCAAACTAAACAACAAACCACAACACAAATAAAACAATTATTTTAGAGACTCAAGCAAACATACCTGAAAGAATACAGAATCTGAAAATTGCCTCCACAAACTTTCAGATCGAGGTTTATTTTGGCAGTATTTTTCATAAATCTGGAAATCTTCCATCTGAAATTATATAGACACTAGAATTTATTAACTTTGTGCTTAACAAAGTTCATAAATATTTTTTCCATAATTAATAGGGCTATGAAAAAAACAACAACCATTTGGAGTTACTCTGTTAAGGTGCATTCTGGAAGAAAACAGAAAAGAACAACAACAAAGATATCCAGTAAAGAAACCTAACCAAGTAAACAATAATTTATAGTGATGTGAAATGATGCAGTGCTGTCAATAAAGTGCAAGCAGTTGGTGAGATATAACCTAAGATTTCAGGGCGAGCAGCTTTCCTGGGGAAGCTATTCTGAGACATACGTGCTTTTTAGGGGTGATTTTTCCAAGGGCAAAAAATGGCATTTTTTCCAAACAACCTCTCCTG
>VYZU01083840.1:765-12564 GCA_013401355.1 Ceyx cyanopectus | reverse complement strand
GTCCTGTCACCAGTGAGAAGAGAACAAATCCCGCTCTCACTACAACATCCTTTCAGGTATTTGTAGAGAGCAATAAGGTCTCCCTTCAGCCTCTTCTTCCCCACAATAAGCATCCCCAACTCCCTCAGTCACTATTCATAAGGTATGTTTTCCAAACCCTTCACCAGCCTTGTTGCCCTCCTTTCGACCTACTTAAGCACCTCAATATCCTTTCTGTATTGAGGTGCTCAAAACTGGACACAGTACTGGAGGGATGGGGCTTCACCAGTGTGGAGTAGAAGGGTAGGATTACTTCCCTAGTCCTGCTGGTTTCTGATGCAATCCAGGATGTATCACTTACATTTCTGTCTGTAGGAAAGCCCCTATGATAACCTTGATCTTTAGAGCAAGGACAGTAATTGGACTGAACAAAAGTAATTGTAAAAATATGTGTAAGATTAAAATGAGATTGGCTTTGTTTTTGGTAGTTGGCAGGTTTTTTTTCAGTGTAAAATAGGAAAGCTTGAACTTTAGACTTTCAGCTCAGTTATTTGGGTTGTTTGTTTTTGGGTTGTTGTTGGTTTGTGTTTTTTGTTGTTGTTTTGTTGTGGTTTTGCTTGTTTGTTTGTTTGTTTGCTTTTATTAAACATTCTATTGCATCTTGGGTAGCAGCAAAAAGAAGAACCAAAGTGACCTGTGTCCTCAAAGAGACTGTGTGGGTAACTTCCCCTATCCCAAAGGGATTTGACCCCAAAGGGTCAATCCCAGGGGATTGACTTTTTCTCTGATGGACTTTGCAGCTTAGAAAAATCTCTCTGTTAGTGTTAGAAAGCATTCTCTAACAACAGTTTTCCATCTAGCATGAAACTATAAAATATTTTTTATGGATTATGAGCTAGAGTTCTCCTTGGGGTGTATCAGCACCTAGACTATACAATCATTCTAATTTGCAAAGTTGGTGCATGTCTGACAGAATTATGCATCTTTAGATTCCTTATCTGGGTTCTTAAGTTTATAAGATGTATAAGACATATATAGGTCTATAAATGACACAGGTGTTAAAAAGAAAATAAATAAGGTATATCCAGAAGTCCAGAAGCATAGCTATTAAGACAAACTCCTGCCTGTAGTGATTATAAATTCTGTGGTAGCAAAAAATCCTCCTGGATAATTTATAGCCCACAGTGGTGAAGAATATCTGAGTTTAAATAGCAAAAGGAAAAGAACCTCTATTTCACACAGCAAGTGTTTGATCCAAAGAATATTGAAGTCAGCAGGCGTCTTTCCATTGGCTTCAGCAGACTTTGTCAATGATGTAAGAGTGGTTAAAGGGATTTTTACTCAAATGTTCCAATATTTACCCTTTGGACGTGAAAGCAGCTGGAAAATTTTATCTTGAAAGAGAATTAAAAAAAGGGGGAAAAAAAAACCCAAACCATGAACAGCTGAAAAAAAAAAAAGTATAAAAAAAATATCTGCAGCTGAAGCTATCATGACTGAACAGAAGTTACAAGAAGAGAAATAGGTATTTCAGAAAGACACACTACAATAAAATATGGCCATGTTAGAGTGACCCAAAGACAAACACTGAAAATCACTCAGGACTTGATTGTGCAAATTGATTGTGGGTAAGGATGGGTTAAGGACAGCTAGGTTGAAATGTGCCAGAAACTGACATTATTTCTGCCATTTGGATGCTTAGATTTTGGCATGTATTTCTACCCTTGGTATCTGGAGGCCACATGTTCTTGTTTCTCTTATAGATTTTAGATCAGTGCCCTGATTGACTTTAATGCATTTTGGATTAGACTAAATTAACTGACCTTATGACAGTTCTTATGTGGAGAAGGAAGACATTTTCCTTTACCAAAGCAGCTATGACCATAAACATTCTTTATTGGTGTGTGTGGTGTTTCACTTTACACTAATGAAACCAATCAGCAGTGAAACAGAAAATGGTACAGCTCACCTTTTGCAGGCAGTTTAAATGTTCCTTGATATACCTTTCAACAATATTAGGAAGATTACAAAAATATTTTCCAACCATCTACATACTTATGGTTGAAGCACTCCTATATTGATGGAGTTACTGTACATATGGAAGCTATTGATTCATCAGATGTGTNTTCCTTCCTGTTTTCAGAATAGAAATACACCATACAAGAAAAACATCTGTGAATGATTATACAGTTTTTTTAATATCTCATTGGAGTTAAGAAAGTACAATAGATATCTCATATCTTCAGCAGCAGAAAAAAAAAGTTTGTATGTACATTAATGGGGCTGTTCACGGGATTGGCCTGAGGGGGAAAAAAAAAGCAGAACAGTAATCCAGAACAGCAAACAAAACCCCTCCTTTGAGGGAGCAATGGGAAATGACAACATACTTTCATTTTCCTACCTCTGGGGAAAGACTTTCAAAACAGTTCTGGGCATGGTGTCAAAAACCTACATTCAAAGTACATAAACCACTACATTTAAAGAGCATTAAGCATCTGTCTTAAACTCACCAAGGTAAGGAAATTTAGAATTAAGGCTGTAACTCCATACTTAACTCACACCTTTGTAACCAACCCATATGGAATGACAGATTACCAAATGTTAAGAGACCACTGCAACTCTAGTTTTAATGTTGAATACCTTTGCTTTTTAAGTACTGAACTGAATCTGGAACGTTAAGCTATTTGTTAGCTGTCTTTCTCTTTTTTTTTTTTTTTTTTTTTTTTCCCCATTAATATGAATAAAAGCAAATAAAATGTATGAAGATTGTACATTTTAAATTAGTTTTTCTTTTAATTTTTGTAGTCTATATTTTTTTTTCCAGTGATCAAATTTAAGAAAAACTAATTATGGGGGGAAAAAAGGCATGCTTTTTTACTATGATCTTATGCCAAGTTTCAGTCTAGAGCAAAATTTTACAGTCATGTGAACCCCTAAAAAGAGAAATTTATAATGGAAGCATTGAAAAACCCTTCAGTACAGCAGGGGAAGTAGGTCTCTCTATAACATTACTCAATAAGAAACTTGTAATTACAGCTTTCAATAGAAGGGGGGTGTATAGGGGGAATGAAGGATTTTCCTCCATGTGATATTTCTGGCACAATTTCTGCTGAAAATTTTCCAGGGTCTTCTGAGCCATAACCATACATAATATTTCAGTAATGAAATATTAAAGATACAACAGCTTTTCACTGGACTTCTAGAATAAAAAAGTTCTTGTTTTCATACAAAACTATAATTTATTGCTTTATTTCCAATTATAGCTGAGAACATTATTTTGAAAATTCTCTGATTTGTGAAAATGATCCTGCTCTTGTGAGAGGAAAATGTCACATTTCAGCAAAAATTCACTTCGTTCCAAGAAAATTGAATCTGTGGGCTTTTATTGTGTGAGTTCAAAATCTCCAATGTCAAGTCCTTTGAAACTATTCTACTTTATCAAAATTTAAACAGGTATAAAAACTTTTCAGTAATTCATTCAGTCAAGCTGCCTAGCTGCAGCTTAATCTTTAAAACTTTATGGCTATGATCTTCCATCTATAATTCTTTCCACCTTGCATTAATAATCACCCTTGTCTGCTAGGATATGCCACTCTTTCTCCAACATCAAGACAGTTGTCTTGAAGCACCCTCCAGGGAAGAATAACCACAGAACTGTCCTTCCAAACAACTTTTCAGGGTGGGACCACATGGAAGAATGTAACTGAGATCTCCCGTAGGATATTTATCTCTAGGATAAGCAGGACAAAGAGAGAAGGAGAAGGAAAGAGTTCATAGAATAATTTCATATACAAAGTGACATGAAAGACAGGTTAAAATTAGCAGCAAATGTGGAAATGGACAGAAAGGTAAATGAAGGAATTCTTCCGGTGAGGTCAAAGACTGAAGGAAAAAGTGTGGGCCTTTGGCAACTTTTTCTGAAAATGAAGGTCCTTTTCTCATTAAACGCTAAAGGCTACTGTACTTGGACCTTGCTCAGGTCATGTTCCCATTAACCTGAATTTGAGCTGTTCTTTTTCCACATTCTGTTTGATTTACAGCTCTTTAAGTAAACTGAGATTAGCTCCCTGAAACCAAGAAAACCTTATGCCAGCATAAATCTGATGTAGTTGAAGAGGCAGCTCAACTTTGAGGACATAAGGATTTGGCTTAAAATGACAGTATTAAAACCCCACAAAATTAAGTTTCTTCTATCCAACTGTGTATGGGAAAGACAAATAATACCTCTTCAGATCCAGCTTTCCAGGCTCACTGTAAATGCTCATTGCTAAACCCCATAGGTTTTTCTCTCTATTGAAAGACTAACTTCCCTTCCTGTTCCTTTACGCTGGATGAAAGGCTGGCAGTGGCGTAAAATGAAGGCTAAATGCTTTTAATCCAATCAGACAAAATCCCTTTGGTAGAGGTGCTGATGAGGAAGACAACATCTTCTCTACCAGCCTCAGGCAATGAGAGGCAGAGCAGCAGCTGCACAGAGTGAGATTCTGGAAAGTGTTATAGTTGCCTTCAGAGCTGGTAAGAAATTGCTGGACAAAGTTATATACTCAGAAAGGCAGAACTGAGGTGTTAAAACTTGATTGTTTAACATCCTCTTCACCACCCAGCCTCATCAGAGAGAGTATTGTGGTCTGCACCTTGCACAATAGCTTCATTGTCCTCAAGCCAGATGGGACTGATTACATTGACCCAGCTGCTTTGACTGCTTTTGACTGCATTGACATTGAGATCACAGATTTCCCTAGGGCTGTCCTATATTTTTGTTCCAGTATTTTTTGTCCTCCAAAACTGTTGCTGAGCTACAGCATGTATTTTACTGTCCATATGTTCTTCTTTTTCAACAATAATATAAGAGCATATGAAAACTTACATATGAATCACATACTTGCAGGTGTATGTGGAAACAGACCAGCTATATTATGCTCAAAAAATAATAAATAAACATGCTATCTTCACTTGCATGGGGTTAATGTCCCATCCATCTTTTTTTCAGTTACTATTCTAGTTAGATGTATTTATTTCCATCTCTAATGGAATTATTTTAATCACAAATATTTCCAATGAAATATTTATTTCTGTCTCAAACAGATCATACAGAATTTCTTCTTTAAAGGAAATGGGGTTTTTACGACATTTTGTCCCATAGTTGCAAATTGGGCACACAACTATATAACTGTAGCCCAGCATATACTAAGAATTTTTATATTGGTTCAGCTAATGCTCTCAGTGAACAGTAATAGTATGTCATAATATCAAAAGCAGGAACAAATATAAAATGACTCCACCTCCGTAAACCACCTGATAATCCACCCATATGCTGACTGGTATACTTACACTTGGGATTTGATGCTCATTTACCTCCAGGATGGTTAATAACATTTCAGCACAGAAGTGTCAGGCAGTCCTATGATAAATCCATGGTGGGTCCTGTGGGTTTAAAATGTCAGGTAGTAGAAACAGAAAAGGGTAAACTCCTTAAAAATATTTCAACTCAACCAGAATATACATCCTGTACAATGGTTGGCATTCATGAAACAACAAAAATGTTTATATATTTGCCATAGTGGAACAGCAAATAGAATTGCAAATTCAATTTATATGCAGTTTTGCCTTGAAAAGTTATGTTAAAGATGCAAGAATAATTTTCTGAGTGTGGAGGAATTAATTTTATAACCTAATACCATTTAAATTTAATTTTCTAAAGCTATAATCTCTCCTTTGTGTTTAAAGGAGAAAGATTGGGAAGAAAGACAAAGAAAATTCATAGTAGCACTAAGCAAGCACACACCATGACCTGCTATTCACAGGACACAGTAGTGGCCATTTTGCTGCCTGCCTACACTCAGGCTCTTGCTTTGCCTGAAAGCACAGGGCTGCTGCAAGCTGCAGATTGCCCTTGGACCTCCAACACACGTGTGTAATGTTGCTTGGTGCCTTTCCTGAGCCAAAGTCCCCACTGGTCCTGCTTTTCCTCAGCTCCTCTTGGGCGGCTCTTGCTTAGGCATTCCTTATGATAGGTACTGTATGTGTCTGCATGGTGCACATGCTCTTATAGCTCTGCAGCAATGAGTACAGAGCTGCAAATGGCAGACCCAGTAAAACATAAGAGCCCTGATGGATGTTTTGATGGCCTTGAGGGAAAAAAAAAAAAATTCAGGAAAAATCTACTTTAGCATCTTGGACTTCTGAAGTAAAATTTGTGCTCAAATAAAGCACAGATAGGTATATATTTCAGCTAAAAGCCAAGAACTGTTTTACTGTGAGAAGGGACAACTGCTTTGATGGGATATTTCTTACTTCTGTGAAGGCCATTTTGTATGCTTTGCCTAAATTGTGATTTACTAAACTTGCTGAGACTGTTCCTCCCTTGGACACGGTCCCTGGCACAGTACCAAATCCTGCTAAAAACTGACTGCTTGGTAATTATTCTTCTGCCATGTTTTGCATACTAGTCTAATCATTTGGGATATTATTGCAAAATTCCAAGATCTCTGTACAAATCACTGTGATAGTCAGGCCTCTGCCTCACAGTTTTCTTTCTAGGTTCTTGGTGCTTAGCAATATGGTTTAGTCCTGGACTTTGTAGTGTTAGGTTAATGGTTGGACTCAATGATCTTAAGTAGCTTTTCCAGCCTAATTTATGATATGATTTAATGATTTCTTTGTTGATTTATTTTGGTTGGTTGGTTGGTTTTGGTTGGTTGGTTGGTTTTGTTGAGGGGGGAGGGAAAGGCAGCCAGCAGCACCTGAAAAGGCTATCATTTTCTCCTTGNTAAAATGAAGGCTAAATGCTTTTAATCCAATCAGACAAAATCCCTTTGGTAGAGGTGCTGATGAGGAAGACAACATCTTCTCTACCAGCCTCAGGCAATGAGAGGCAGAGCAGCAGCTGCACAGAGTGAGATTCTGGAAAGTGTTATAGTTGCCTTCAGAGCTGGTAAGAAATTGCTGGACAAAGTTATATACTCAGAAAGGCAGAACTGAGGTGTTAAAACTTGATTGTTTAACATCCTCTTCACCACCCAGCCTCATCAGAGAGAGTATTGTGGTCTGCACCTTGCACAATAGCTTCATTGTCCTCAAGCCAGATGGGACTGATTACATTGACCCAGCTGCTTTGACTGCTTTTGACTGCATTGACATTGAGATCACAGATTTCCCTAGGGCTGTCCTATATTTTTGTTCCAGTATTTTTTGTCCTCCAAAACTGTTGCTGAGCTACAGCATGTATTTTACTGTCCATATGGGATCTGTTCTGAGAGCCAGTTGGGTTCTGTGTGTGATTCAGGTGGTTGTTTTGAGCCTGAAAGTATCCNTTGTCCCATAGTTGCAAATTGGGCACACAACTATATAACTGTAGCCCAGCATATACTAAGAATTTTTATATTGGTTCAGCTAATGCTCTCAGTGAACAGTAATAGTATGTCATAATATCAAAAGCAGGAACAAATATAAAATGACTCCACCTCCGTAAACCACCTGATAATCCACCCATATGCTGACTGGTATACTTACACTTGGGATTTGATGCTCATTTACCTCCAGGATGGTTAATAACATTTCAGCACAGAAGTGTCAGGCAGTCCTATGATAAATCCATGGTGGGTCCTGTGGGTTTAAAATGTCAGGTAGTAGAAACAGAAAAGGGTAAACTCCTTAAAAATATTTCAACTCAACCAGAATATACATCCTGTACAATGGTTGGCATTCATG
Source organism: Ceyx cyanopectus (assembly GCA_013401355.1). Classification (NCBI taxonomy): domain Eukaryota; kingdom Metazoa; phylum Chordata; class Aves; order Coraciiformes; family Alcedinidae; genus Ceyx; species Ceyx cyanopectus. Next base: position 4,875 of record VYZU01083840.1, on the reverse strand, counting down.
AAACAACAAAAATGTTTATATATTTGCCATAGTGGAACAGCAAATAGAATTGCAAATTCAATTTATATGCAGTTTTGCCTTGAAAAGTTATGTTAAAGATGCAAGAATAATTTTCTGAGTGTGGAGGAATTAATTTTATAACCTAATACCATTTAAATTTAATTTTCTAAAGCTATAATCTCTCCTTTGTGTTTAAAGGAGAAAGATTGGGAAGAAAGACAAAGAAAATTCATAGTAGCACTAAGCAAGCACACACCATGACCTGCTATTCACAGGACACAGTAGTGGCCATTTTGCTGCCTGCCTACACTCAGGCTCTTGCTTTGCCTGAAAGCACAGGGCTGCTGCAAGCTGCAGATTGCCCTTGGACCTCCAACACACGTGTGTAATGTTGCTTGGTGCCTTTCCTGAGCCAAAGTCCCCACTGGTCCTGCTTTTCCTCAGCTCCTCTTGGGCGGCTCTTGCTTAGGCATTCCTTATGATAGGTACTGTATGTGTCTGCATGGTGCACATGCTCTTATAGCTCTGCAGCAATGAGTACAGAGCTGCAAATGGCAGACCCAGTAAAACATAAGAGCCCTGATGGATGTTTTGATGGCCTTGAGGGAAAAAAAAAAAAATTCAGGAAAAATCTACTTTAGCATCTTGGACTTCTGAAGTAAAATTTGTGCTCAAATAAAGCACAGATAGGTATATATTTCAGCTAAAAGCCAAGAACTGTTTTACTGTGAGAAGGGACAACTGCTTTGATGGGATATTTCTTACTTCTGTGAAGGCCATTTTGTATGCTTTGCCTAAATTGTGATTTACTAAACTTGCTGAGACTGTTCCTCCCTTGGACACGGTCCCTGGCACAGTACCAAATCCTGCTAAAAACTGACTGCTTGGTAATTATTCTTCTGCCATGTTTTGCATACTAGTCTAATCATTTGGGATATTATTGCAAAATTCCAAGATCTCTGTACAAATCACTGTGATAGTCAGGCCTCTGCCTCACAGTTTTCTTTCTAGGTTCTTGGTGCTTAGCAATATGGTTTAGTCCTGGACTTTGTAGTGTTAGGTTAATGGTTGGACTCAATGATCTTAAGTAGCTTTTCCAGCCTAATTTATGATATGATTTAATGATTTCTTTGTTGATTTATTTTGGTTGGTTGGTTGGTTTTGGTTGGTTGGTTGGTTTTGTTGAGGGGGGAGGGAAAGGCAGCCAGCAGCACCTGAAAAGGCTATCATTTTCTCCTTGAAAATTATATGCAGTGCTAGCTTTCTGCTTAAAAAAACAGTAAAACCAGAAGAGAGAAAAGTGACAAAGATATGGTCAAAGATACTGAAAAAGAAATGGAGAAACTTCTACAGGGTATTGAAGAAACTTCTCAGCCTAAAAAATTGATGGAGAACATACACTGTCAATGCACATCCTAGAAATCTAAGAACGCATAAACAGCTCAGAGATTATGATTATAAAGATTGTTTACACTGTCTCAATACAAAAACAGGATATCAACTAAAAGCATCAGTTTTCAGAGTGAAATCATATTAATGGTGATACTTACTCATAAAGTAATGGAAATCATTGCAGACATGTAGCCCAACAGGTTTTTTTTGTGATTGGTGAAACCCTTGGAAATAAATACACCAAGGGCTGTTAAAGTAAACATTCCATCTCTGCCTTAAAAATCCCTGAACTGCAGGTTATCTAGTTAGAGGAGAAGAATCTAGGTGAAACATTGTCCAGCACAGAAACTAGGATGATGGGGAGTGAAGGCAGGGCTAACTTTCTTACAAATTTATAAACGATTTCTAATCCCTCTGGATGTTTTTGTGACAGAATACCTTCTCTGGCTGTCTTTACCGCAGGAATAAAGTTAACTGAGTTTAAAATTTCATAGGGAGAATGTAAATCAATAATCAACTAAAACACCTTATAAAAGTAACAGCATAAGAAATAAAATTAAGAATCCATAGAACTTTTGAGGATTTACTTTTGCATTTCTGGCATGGTAAGAAAGGAAGATTATTTGGAATTGCTGCTGAAATTTTTATATTAAAAAAAAAAGCTATAAACCTACTAAATTTAGATCATTGTTGAAATTAATAAACTGGAATAGCCCATGGATACCCAGTGCCAAAATCTACAGCAATTGAAACTCCTTAACTGCAAAGTTCTGAATACTTCAGCAAAACATTATATTCCATAAACTAGCAGTACAGAAAACAAATCAATAAGTAACTGACAATGCAGAGAGGATGAAGTGTAAGAAATTTCACATCTGTAAACAGATGAACAGCAGAGAAGAAAAACTACCTTATATGACATTCCTCTTTCTATAGGAGAAGAAAAATATCCCCATGAGTCACCACAGTGGCTGGCTGCCACATTAATTGTTAGGGTAGGAAACATCACAAGGAAATGTGAAGAACCAGAAGCAGCAGACACATTCTTGAAAAAGCTGGAAACTGAATTGAGTCACAAGTTGGACTCCAAAAAAGATAAACTCATTGTACTTTGAGAAATACCTTAAGACTGCTACCTGGTAATGAAAAAGGATAATTGGAAAAAGATTTAAAGGAATAATGAATCTCTGGAGAAAAACAGAGGAAATTAAAGACAAAAAGCAGCATAATATGTAACAGAAAGCAAGGAAAGTATTTCAGGTAAAAGACAATTTCTAGTCAGTATAATTCATGACATTATTATAATTATAGTGATATATTGCACCTTGTTTATTATATACCTGTACCTCTCAGGTGTAAGGCTGTATAGGGGCAGCCTAATAGTGTCCTTGAAGTGATCAGCCTCATTCAGTGGCACTGCCTTTAGAAAATAATGCTGTATGGACCCTGAGGGAGCAATGAAGAGTTGGAAGAAGGGAATGGAGGAAAGAGAAATTAAAAATAGAGAGAAAGACAATAATATGATAATCACAGATACAACAAAGGAAGATAATGAAAGGGTAAGAGGCTTTCTGGAAAGCATAGTGGATACCATGATGGGGAACTGTAAAAAAAAACTATAGAAATTTCTCTTATTTGTGTTTAATGCTGTAACTTGGCACATGAGTATTCACATTCAATAATACTTTTAACTGATCACAGTTGTGTGTTTCATCCTTTCTGACTCTTCACAGCATCCTCAGTCAGTTAGTTACTAAAATTCATTGAAAATGTCTTTACATTCATGGGTTCCAGTCTTGAGTGATTCATTAAAATTCCCACCTTCACTTCACTTCACTTACTCATTAAGCATTTCATTGAAATGCTTACATTTACTGAACCTTCAGATACTTTATTTTAATCTCCAAATGTGACAGTGTTAAAATCCCCATACACAATACACTAAAATCCTCATATGAAACATGATTAAAGTTTTATACCATTGTACCTATCCCTTAATGCACATGTTAATTGTAATTAAATCTTATATGGAAAGTTGAGCACATTGTTCTCATGTGGCCTTTAAACTTTAGAGTAGTGGAATAAATTTTTCATTTTATTCCCACCATTAAATGTAACACCTCAGAGTAAACTCTTCACTGAGTCACCAGTCCAGCCACCTGCATGCTCCTTCCTTAACCTCACAAAAGCAAAGAACTGTTGGAAAATTTGTATTCCCTTAACATCGTCTTAAGTCTTTCCTCCTCTTAAGTCCTTTCCTACTATGCTTCCTGAAGTTAGTGCATCAACAAAAATCTGTTTGCATCCATCATTACAAAACTGCTCACCAGGGTTTACTACATGCTGCCTCAAACCTCCTAGTAGAGTGGATGGGATGAATCATGAAATATGCACAATTTCTTGGCCTTCAGCCCTCCAAATAGCTTTGTCTTCAGGTCAGCCTCCCAGAACATGTAATATGCAAAATACCAGATGTAAATACAAGATATGTAGAGCACAACAGTGGAGCAAGGGGATTGTGAAGGCTTCATCAGAAAAGGAAGAGCTAATTTCAAAATATCCCAGTGCTGTGTGGATACGAATGACTCCTAGTGAAAGAACATTAGCTTCTTTAGTACAGCATGGTATGCACTGTGCATAGAACTGTTCTTGTGAGTCACTCAGTGGAGGCTTGAAAAAGCTGGACCTTGTTTTAATTATAAACATATGCAAAGAATG
>VYZU01083838.1:39545-49814 GCA_013401355.1 Ceyx cyanopectus | reverse complement strand
AAAATATTCCACTTGTAATCACAAAGTACAGTGCAGATCTTTAAAAGTTTCTTGTATCACAGACCTTTTAGGATGCTCTACATAAATATTAGGACATCTAAGGCAATCAAATGAACTTTAAAACATGGAGAGGCAATAATAACCTTCTCAGTAAATAAATGTTTCTCAGCAAAGAATATCTGTNTCAACACAATTTACAAAATACTTTAAGTAATAAGACACCAGTTTGTAAAATATTATCAACTAATTTTGCCCTCAGATGAGCAATTAAACAGGAACCAGCCCTGATTAACTGTAGACAAGCAGTAATTTAAACAAATTTAGAATTAGGGTTTATTTACATTCTGATGCCTGATCAGTCTGAGGTGGAAAAATATGTTGATGTGCAACTTTTTCTTTTTTTATTATTTAAATTTCAAATTAGCTTATGTTTTAATTCAGATTATTAAACCACTTCAGAAATGAACTTCTATAGAAGCATGTGGTAAAATCATGATGAAACCTTATCCTACTTCAGGTACCTCTGCTTCATGCCTTTCCTGAGTAACTGGTTGATCCCACCCCTATCGCCCTCCTCTCCAAACACCTGAGCACTTGAGCACCAGCAGGCACTGCGACCTGCTTTGTCCTGTGCATTACAAAATGTTGGTGAGTTTGGGTACGCAAAGTGATGCCACAGTGGCAGCCACAGTTTAGCTACTCTTTGCCCTTCTACGCAAGGAGATCCAGCCACCATACACCTCCAAGGGGGCTCTGCAAGACTGTCACTTTGGACCTCCTTATCAAACTATTCTTTTTAAACCCCTCCTCATTCCTAAAAATGGCAGCAGTGTCAGAAATTGTAGAAAGTTGGTCTTCTCTCTCCACCTGCAAACATAACCACTTAGAGTGAAAGGTGCTATCACACACATCTTCTGGTTAACCTACTACAAGCCAAGAGGGTAAGTCCTAAAGTGAAAGGATTTGAAAGAAAGTGAAATCCAGAAAAGATGAAATGTCAATATTCTATTCCTGGCTGGCAGTTGCTGAGTCTCTGGGTTTGATCCAGTGCTGGATACTATATACAGAAATTATGAAAGAGAACCTTCACCCAAAGTGTTCCAGAAACCATATAGTAGACTCATCTGCCCAGTCTGCCTATGCATCACAAGGATTCACATTCACAGCTCTCTACTGTACAAAACCATGGCCCATTTGCCTGCTGCACCACTTTTCCAACAAAATATCCCTGTCATTGGGCAAGGGAATAACACTACTACCCAAGCAAAAAATTTTCTCCCTTATTATTAACATTCAGTTAGATATAGTCTTCATGGTTTATTTTAAAATGTTCAAGGTGATCTTTACATCTGTGGTTTCACACCTTCATCAATTACTTGTCTTCCACTTCAAACAGCACAAACTGTGGACATTTTACATAAAAAACAAAACCCACAGGCAATATACAAGAAAAAAAATAATCCTTTGCAGGATATGATATTTGCAGTAATGATCACAAAAGCCTGACGGATAAATTGTTCCCAGGTATCCTTTTTATAGGAGGAAGGGCTCAAAGCATCAAAACCTGATTTGCAGGAGCTGTAACAGCATTTTTCCATGGCAGTTCATTGTGATTGATGGAATTGCTTAGAAGCCAGACAACCTCTTCCTGATATGTAGTTTCTCTTGCTTTTGAAAGAGTTTTGCAGACTACAGCAAGCAGCACTCACAGTAGGCAGATATTTCTCATCAGCACAGAAACCTAGCAGGAGCATCTGTCCATCTTCCAAGAGCACAGAATGAATGGAAGACTCTCATTGTCATAGGTGTTTCTAAGCAAAAATATTCCACTTGTAATCANAACCTGCTCCTGCTTACTGCACCAGGTCTTTGGCTTCATCCTGTCCCAGATGCTTTTTGTTTTCAGACAGACACAGAGGCATTTCTTAAGAAATGCCACTCCAGGAAAGACCTGGAAGAATATTCCCTTTGGTTTCAAGCTCCTCTTCTATGTCACTCACAATATACTGGTCCTGAAATGATCCATTTGACTTTGCACTGCTTTCTTAATGAAAGACGTGAAGGACTAATGAATACCTGTAATGAAGAAGATACTCCACAGACAGCAGAAAGGATGAGCAACACAAAACTCAAGGAAAAGCAGAACACAATAGCTAACAGTATATACTACAGAAAAGGGTAAAAATCCCAACACCCTTGAAGATGGCTTTCCTACATATAAATATATCTGGCTTTGTCTCTAAGAGAGAGACAATATGCTTATAAAAACTGTTGCTTTGCCACACATGCACTCACACACACATCTCCCTCTTCAATGATGTCACAGTTCACCCATCGAAGCATTCACTATGACCCAAGTCATACACCCCCTGTATATTTATAGCATTTCTGTTATTAATTCACTCTTCTTGTGGGTGATCTCTTGAGATATGCTTCCCCCTACATCCTGTGATTATTCATGAGAGCTATAAATACACAGCTGAGAGGGTCAGCACATCCCTTCCCCCTCTCCAAAAGAGATCTACCCAGATACTCTGGTGTCGTTTCCTGATCAGGGACCTCTTCACTGCTACAAGATGCTTTCAGAGGATATTGTTGAGACTATAGTATATGATCAAATAAAATTAGTGAAAATTTCTCCAGCTGTCCTGGGGAACAGTGAGAGAAGGAACAGACACTTGTACAAGAAGTATAAACAAATTATTTATCTTTGCAGCCTCACATAAACCCACAACACAGCATCAGTGGGGAAAGTTTCTCAACTCTGTTATCTCTAACCAGTGGCCACATGGTTGTACCTGGAATTGTGCCACAATCAACAGCAACTTTTAAGACACTCTGTTATTTCTTTTCCTTCTGTGCTAGGGAATCATGCTTAATTCTCCAGTCTTGTAACAGGAAGAATTCATATCAAACAAGCTATTTTAAGACATGCTATTTTAAGCTCGCAATACATTAACTGATAGGACAAGAACCAAGGTTCAACAGAAAACACAACAAACAAGTCTGCAAAGACATCCAACACTGTAAGCATGACCATTTGATAGTGCAGGACAGCAAATACGGGTCACAAAATCCTGCAGAATAAAATAATGAGGCTCTTCAGAGGTTACAGTGGTAGGTTACTGTCTCACATAATACGAGTCTGTTACTGTTATTATACTCCACCTTTCTAGCATATGCACATCTCCTCAGAACTGCAGGAATATGCTGAACCTCTTCTGAGAGCAAGAGGCATGAGGCCCATCATGAGGCCGATCATAAAGTCCCCCCAGCTCCAAAACAAACAGCGTATTTTTTCTCTCTTTAAATGACTTGGAAAAAATAATGTAAGTCCTTTCAAATGAACTAATTTATGCAGAGATCCAGTTGAAGATTTATCTGGATGTAAAAAAAAAAAAATCACATAAAAATCTTCTGCTTATGAAGATGTTAAGAAACTGCTGCAATAAGTGACACACAAAGTACATTTACTGACAACAGTTGTTGCTTTCAGACTCTTTTGAAGTTTTTAACTCCCTGATTAACCACAGGGAATAGAAACAAAGAGAAGAATGCAAAAAGTATGAATGCATACACAGAAACTCAGTAATGCAGCTATTTTAACTGAGATTGAAGAATCTTGGAAATTGTAAAAATGCAGCCGCAAAACAGATTTTCAAATCACCAAACAGCAATCAGACTAGCACAGATTTTGTTTAACCTGTTGCAGGCATACATTATGGATAAGAATTTGTAGGAGGAAATGCTCTTTCAACAGTATTTCTTCTTGGCCACAATCTTTGGAAATCTGCTATATGTTGAAAGATGTTACAAAGAGCATCAGACATTTATTTCAGTCTTTCTTGTATCTTGTCCTGCCCTTCAAAACTCATGATTCACAGGATATGCAGGATGATACCCCAATGAAATTTTGACTTTTTATGCATATGTAGGCTTCAAATACTTAGATGCTGTAGTCAGAGAGTGTGGTCCTCTGCTGATGATAAGTTTCAGTGTCTTAAGGCTTAAATTTTAACTTCAGAGCAGAAGGCCCAGAGCTTGGCCCTTCATTTCAGGACCATAACCAAATTAATACCTGAGAAAAAGAAGTTTTTTGTTTTTTCAAGAGAAAAAAACAATGAAAATAAAAATTGCATATTGATTTAAATATGCAAAATTGACTGGACTCATTTCTTAAACAAACCTCCAAAACCAGTTATAGATATATATAAAAAAAAAAAGCTATAAATTATTTTTAACAACAGCCACTGTCATATGTTACTCCTTTTGTCTTCCAGNACGTGAAGGACTAATGAATACCTGTAATGAAGAAGATACTCCACAGACAGCAGAAAGGATGAGCAACACAAAACTCAAGGAAAAGCAGAACACAATAGCTAACAGTATATACTACAGAAAAGGGTAAAAATCCCAACACCCTTGAAGATGGCTTTCCTACATATAAATATATCTGGCTTTGTCTCTAAGAGAGAGACAATATGCTTATAAAAACTGTTGCTTTGCCACACATGCACTCACACACACATCTCCCTCTTCAATGATGTCACAGTTCACCCATCGAAGCATTCACTATGACCCAAGTCATACACCCCCTGTATATTTATAGCATTTCTGTTATTAATTCACTCTTCTTGTGGGTGATCTCTTGAGATATGCTTCCCCCTACATCCTGTGATTATTCATGAGAGCTATAAATACACAGCTGAGAGGGTCAGCACATCCCTTCCCCCTCTCCAAAAGAGATCTACCCAGATACTCTGGTGTCGTTTCCTGATCAGGGACCTCTTCACTGCTACAAGATGCTTTCAGAGGATATTGTTGAGACTATAGTATATGATCAAATAAAATTAGTGAAAATTTCTCCAGCTGTCCTGGGGAACAGTGAGAGAAGGAACAGACACTTGTACAAGAAGTATAAACAAATTATTTATCTTTGCAGCCTCACATAAACCCACAACACAGCATCAGTGGGGAAAGTTTCTCAACTCTGTTATCTCTAACCAGTGGCCACATGGTTGTACCTGGAATTGTGCCACAATCAACAGCAACTTTTAAGACACTCTGTTATTTCTTTTCCTTCTGTGCTAGGGAATCATGCTTAATTCTCCAGTCTTGTAACAGGAAGAATTCATATCAAACAAGCTATTTTAAGACATGCTATTTTAAGCTCGCAATACATTAACTGATAGGACAAGAACCAAGGTTCAACAGAAAACACAACAAACAAGTCTGCAAAGACATCCAACACTGTAAGCATGACCATTTGATAGTGCAGGACAGCAAATACGGGTCACAAAATCCTGCAGAATAAAATAATGAGGCTCTTCAGAGGTTACAGTGGTAGGTTACTGTCTCACATAATACGAGTCTGTTACTGTTATTATACTCCACCTTTCTAGCATATGCACATCTCCTCAGAACTGCAGGAATATGCTGAACCTCTTCTGAGAGCAAGAGGCATGAGGCCCATCATGAGGCCGATCATAAAGTCCCCCCAGCTCCAAAACAAACAGCGTATTTTTTCTCTCTTTAAATGACTTGGAAAAAATAATGTAAGTCCTTTCAAATGAACTAATTTATGCAGAGATCCAGTTGAAGATTTATCTGGATGTAAAAAAAAAAAAATCACATAAAAATCTTCTGCTTATGAAGATGTTAAGAAACTGCTGCAATAAGTGACACACAAAGTACATTTACTGACAACAGTTGTTGCTTTCAGACTCTTTTGAAGTTTTTAACTCCCTGATTAACCACAGGGAATAGAAACAAAGAGAAGAATGCAAAAAGTATGAATGCATACACAGAAACTCAGTAATGCAGCTATTTTAACTGAGATTGAAGAATCTTGGAAATTGTAAAAATGCAGCCGCAAAACAGATTTTCAAATCACCAAACAGCAATCAGACTAGCACAGATTTTGTTTAACCTGTTGCAGGCATACATTATGGATAAGAATTTGTAGGAGGAAATGCTCTTTCAACAGTATTTCTTCTTGGCCACAATCTTTGGAAATCTGCTATATGTTGAAAGATGTTACAAAGAGCATCAGACATTTATTTCAGTCTTTCTTGTATCTTGTCCTGCCCTTCAAAACTCATGATTCACAGGATATGCAGGATGATACCCCAATGAAATTTTGACTTTTTATGCATATGTAGGCTTCAAATACTTAGATGCTGTAGTCAGAGAGTGTGGTCCTCTGCTGATGATAAGTTTCAGTGTCTTAAGGCTTAAATTTTAACTTCAGAGCAGAAGGCCCAGAGCTTGGCCCTTCATTTCAGGACCATAACCAAATTAATACCTGAGAAAAAGAAGTTTTTTGTTTTTTCAAGAGAAAAAAACAATGAAAATAAAAATTGCATATTGATTTAAATATGCAAAATTGACTGGACTCATTTCTTAAACAAACCTCCAAAACCAGTTATAGATATATATAAAAAAAAAAAGCTATAAATTATTTTTAACAACAGCCACTGTCATATGTTACTCCTTTTGTCTTCCAGACCTAGTTCAACTGGTGTCTGGGGGCAACACAAGGCAATGACCTTGACAAAGAATGGATTTACAGAGGAATTTACAGAGGAAGAGTGAATGGTACAGACACAGCCATATCTGTATACAAGGGTTAGCTGCATGGTCAGTGTCTCCTATACCCAGTGTGAGAATACATGTGCATATACAATTTCCATCAGAATTAATAATGACGAGAAGGTTTAAGTAAGAGCAGAATGAGAACAGAATTACTGGTCTTTTGCTTTCTGTCTGGTACAGGGAGTCTGTGCCTTTATAGACAGAAAGACTATGCTACTGTTTGACAAAATATCACAACACTGATCTCCTGTACCAGCACATATTTTTTGACATATATACAAATTCAACAGAATCTTCATGTGTTGACACCCACTCCTAGACACATGGGTCTTTGACTGCTACCTTGTCCTGGACCAGGTCGCGCAGATTTTTGGAGTACTGCAACACCAAACCCCTCCATATTTTGGTAATGGCAGGTTAGCCATTGAAAATGAATACTAAAATTTAAAGATCCACCAAAAAGTGATATTGTAGTAAAAAAACTAATTCAGTAATTGATTTATTTTTTTTTTTTCAGTTAAATAGAACAATGACAAAGGCTTTTAAAAGTATGTCTGGACTTCCTGAAAAATAAGTATCACAAAATCAAACAACTCTCATAATGAGATGTAAACAGGTTATTATATCTGTATCATATCATGCAAAAAGTTTTCCTACTTATATCTTAGGCGATTTTCCTTATGAGACCTTCCTTTGGGGGAAATTCCAGCATCTGCAAGATTTACAAGCCTTTACACAACTCCAGGGGAAGCTGGAATAAAATACAGAGAAATACGACAGATTTAAAACTGAATCTCACGCTGAGCTGTGGATTCTGCTTTCTGGATTTCCCTGATGTCTAATCTAAGTTCTTGAGGCTTTCAGCTTCTTGGAGCTGAGGCATAAACGTGTGAGAGGTCCTCTGCTCTGGGGACCGTTCCATTTCCTATCTCAATGCGGTGGGTGGCAGGGGGAGCCTAAAGTAAGTGGAAATTGAAATAGGAGCAAAGTCATGAGTGTTGAGACATATCTTTTACAGTACTGTAATACAGCAACTTAGGGTGCAACAGCAATGAAGATCCTGGTGCCAGTGAGGATGTTTACCTCCCTTTTTCACAATTCTCCACAGTGCATGCAGTTACCCAATAAAGACTGGAAGGGTGCCACTGGTAACAATTCTGTGTCCACATGCTCTATATGACCACAAGCAGAGATGTAAATGAAAGATTTGCTGCTCCAGAACCACTGAGCTCTGTATTTAAGCTAAATAAGGCTTTGATTATGCCTTTTATTCCCAGGCTTGCCAACGGGTGGGGCATAAATAACACTATTCCAAAAGCATAACAAGTCCTGGAGACACATGCATTTCTACTTTCTTCTGGAGGTGGGAGAAGTTACTGAGTAATGATTCGCCTCAGGTGATCCTATGAGCTGCATTAGGAGAAGTGTGGCCAGCAGATAGAGAGAGGTGATTCTGCCTCTCTACTCTGCTCTGGTGAGACCTCACCTGGAGTACTGTGTTTAGCTCTGGAGCCCTCAGCAAAGGAATGACATGGACCTGATGGAGCAGGTCCAGTGGACGACCACAAAAAATGATCAGGGGCCTAAAACACCTCTCCTACAAGGACAGGATGAGGGAGCTGGAATTGTTCACACTGGAGAAGAGAAGGCTCCAGGGAGACATTATAGCACCTTCCAGTACCTGAAGGCCCCTTAGACTGAAGAGGGCCTGTTTACAAAGGTCTGTAGTGAAAGGACAAGGGGCAATGGTTTTAAATGAGAAAAGAGTGAATTTAGATCTGTGAATATCTGCGGCTGATGCCCCATCCCTGGAGACATTCAAGATGGTGCTTGACAAGGCTCTGAGGAACCTGCTCTAGTTGAAGATGTCCCTGTAGTCATCATGGGGGTAGGACTAGATGACCTCTAGAGCTCCCTTTCAACCCAGACATTTCTATGATTCTATTACATGTATCCACCACTTCACACATCAGCTGACCTATGAGCTACATCTAGATCCACATCCATGTGCCCTCAGCATTGCCAGAGACCCAGGAGGCAAGGTATGATAGACATCACCACACTTAGGCGAGTTGTTCCTGCTCCAGCAGACACATGGGAGCTTATGAGTTTATGTAGCACTAAAACTTACATGAAGTTAATTTTTGGTAACATTGATGCTTTAAATGTCTGTCTTTGAAGAATTTCTAAAGAATTTTTGTAGCAACAAGAATATTGGCAAAGATCTTTGTCAGAGGTTTCAAGGCGAAGAATGTAGGAATATATAGAAAAATAGGAATACCTAATAAAGGAAATAGAATAGGACAAGAAGATTAAGAAGTTGGAGAAAATTAGTTTCTGAGAAAGGTAAGGCATAAGAAAAGCTGAAATATGGAGAGAAAGAGAAAGGAGATGCTGTGGAGTCTTAAGCAACAGGAACAATACACAGACCATTACTATCAATGGGGTATTTCAAAGTGAGTATTTTGCACTATTTGCATGTGATACATGAGAGAAAATGATGTGGCCAACTGACCTAGCCATAAATTACTGATTAAAATAATACTATTATAGAATGTTAGGGGTTGAAAGGGACCCCTGGAAATCATCAAGACCAGCCCCTCCTGCCTGTTCAGGATCATCCAGGGCAGGCCACACAAGAACAGATCAAGACAGATATTGAAAGTTTCTAGGAGAAAGAAACTCCACACCCTCGTTGGGCAGTCTGTTCCAGGCTGTCACCCTCACTGTGAAGAAGTTTTTCCTTACATTGAGGTGGAACATCCTGTGTTCAGATTGTGCCCCTTGCCCTTTCAGAGCACCACTGAAAAGAGACTGGTCCCTTCAGATATTTGTAAACATATATCCCCTCTCAGTGTTCTCCAGACTAAACAGCCCCAGGTCTCTCAGCCTTTCCTCATAAGAGAGATGTGCCAGACCCTTCATAATCTTTGTAGTTCCCCATTGAACTCTCTCTAGTATTTCCCTGTCCCTCTTGAACTGGGTAGTCCAGAACTGGACACAATATTCCAGATGTGGTCTCACCAGGGCAGAGTAGAGGGGAAGAAGAACCTCCCTGACCTGCTGGACACATGTTTACTGATGCATCCCAGGAGACCATTGGTATTCCTGACAACAAGGGCACATTGCTGTCCCATGGAGAACTTGATTCAACCAGGACTCCAAGGTCTTTCTCCATGGAGCTGCTTTCCACCAGTTCAACCCCTAACCAGTACTGGTGCAGGGGATTATTCCTCTCCAGGAATAATAAAAAAACTCTGTACTCATCCTTGAAATTCATTACATTCAACTTTTTCCAGCAATCCAGCCTGTCCAGATCTTGTTGGATGGCAACACAGCCCGTTGGTGTATCAGCCACTCCTCTGAATTCAGTATCATCAGCAAATGTGCTGAGGGTACCCTCTGTCCTTTTATCCAGGTTACTGATGAAGACGTTGAATAAGACTTCTTTCTTAGTAGATGAGGGAAGAGCTGTGGATGTCATCTATCTTGATTTTAGCAAAGCCTTTGAAACTGTTTCCCATAACATTCTCCTGCAGAAACTGGCTGCCTATGGCTTGGATGCATGTGCGCTTCGCTGGATCCAGAACTGGCTGGATGGCCGGGCCCAGCGAGTGGTGTTGAACGGAGCTCGATCCAGTTGGCGGCCGGTCACTAGTGGTGTTCCCCAGGGCT
>VYZU01083838.1:27870-39229 GCA_013401355.1 Ceyx cyanopectus | reverse complement strand
ATTTAGGTTAGATATCAGGAAGAATTTCTTTACAGAGAGGGTGGTTAGGCACTGGAATGGGATGCCCAGGGAGGTGGTGAAGACCCCATCCCTGGAGGTGTTTAAGAATCGTGTAGGTTTAGGGACACTGGCAGTGTAGGGTTAATGGCTGGACTTGATGATCTTGAAGGTCTCTTCCAGCCAAATCATTCTATGATTCTATGATTCTTCCATTTGAGTTTTTCCAGCAGCTCCTTGCTCATCTATGCTGGTCTCTCCTCTACTTCTATTTTTTACTCAAAGGAATGCACCTGTCTTAAGCTTGGAGGAAGTGATTGATTGAATATTAACGGTCTCTCTTGGGCCTTCCTACTTTCTAGAATCTTAGCCCAAGAGATTCCTCCAAGAAGGTCTTTGAAGAGGACAAATTTAGCCCTCCTGAAGTCCAGGACTGCTATCCTACTTTTTGCCCTACCCATACAAGTATCATCCTTGTATGATACTAAACTCCACCTTGCCTCAGTAGGTGCAATGGGATCACAGCCCAGTGACCAAAGACAGATTTCCAGTTCCTCCTGCTTACCCCCCGTGCTGCATGCAGTGCTGTACAGGCATTTCCAAGAGGGGGTTGAGCACAGAGTTTTCACCCTTGAAGGCAAAATAGAGGCCAGACAGTAAAGTTTAATAAAGTCCTCCTGACATTTAGAGTGGAAAACTCTTATGGCATGTGGTCAATGCTAGTGTGGGTCAATAATAAAACCATGACAAAATCAAACAAACAGGGACCAAATAAATAAATAAATAAATATCCTACATGTTTAGCTTGCAGTAATGACATGATGCCGAGTTACGACCATGGGAATGTGACAGCCAGGACAGAGGGTGGGAGGATGTCACTTAGGATATGCGTTGCTTAGCAGAGCTACTCACCTAGGAGCCTACTCACCTAGGAGCATCCCACATCAGAGCAGCATTAGGACTGCTGGTATCTGAGTCATTGTGGGTGTTACCAAAGAGCACTGCCTCCCACCATGCAGACAGATGAAAGAGGAACAGTGAAAAACATATTCAAAACTTTAAAACTACTTACCACTGTTTTATGAGCAGGTACAGCATCATGTGGTGATCTGTGAAGGTGTTGGGCAGCCTCAGTCACCTTCAGGTCTTCTTTCACCAGCAATCTCATTTTATCTAGTGACACTATCTGGGGCAACTGATCCTCAGTCTGGCCTGAAGGGTATATTTTAATCTAGGCACTATTTACACAGACTTTTATTGTGACACTTTAACCATTATGGTGCACAAAACTGTAACAAACATGCCATCCATTAGCTCCAAAGAAGCTCTTAAAATCCAATTCACAGAAAGGGCACATTGTGCTTGGGGAACTTCTTGTTTCAGTGAGTAATAACAGTTCTCAAGAATGCTATGTGGTATGGGAGGAATTTATCTCCTGTATAAAGGGAAACAGATGTGGAAGGGAGCAGGACATGAGATCATTAAGGGGCTGCTATGAAGGGTCAAGGGTTCTTTTCTGAACAATACTTGTTTCATACTTTTCTAAATCATAATGTTGAGTTATTATTAAATAAAGTCAATCCATCTGCCTGATTTTGAACATTTCTGGGCACTCACAACACCTGCTAGCTCCAGTAAGAGTTGGAATTTCTCAATAGCTTCGAAAAACAGGTCCATTACCTCTTCTAAAATATGTTATTTCTTCTTCTATGCTTTTCCACTTTTCTTTCCCTTCCTTATACTCATCCTCAGCATATAAATTACTGATGTCAGAGACAGCTAGCATTTCAGTGCCTAGACTGACCTTACAGCCTGTCTAGATGTAGGCCTTTTAGCCAAACATGACACTAATACAAATAGCAACCTCTGAAATGTTTTCCCCCCATGGACATTCTGGTCTTCCAAAGCAGGTCTTGGTGGGGATGTAGGTGACCTTAATCCAGGTTGCCTGTACTTACTTGCAGGTATACTATGATGCTCTGCAGACATGGAGAAACTTAACAAATGCTTTTTTTCCCAACTCATTGTTGCCTGGACAGCTTAGGTCTAGTGAAGGTGTCTATTTACTTGTTCTGTTAAGGGAATAGTTAAGTTCCCACAGTTGAATTCCAGATGTCCTGCTATGAGTTTCCTTCTTAGCTCCTGATATACTTCATCAGTAGTGACTTTTCCCAGCTGGTGGTAGTCAAGCTCTAATTGGCCATACTGTCCCTACACACTGCTGGCGAGCCTCAAAACACAACTTGGATTGTATTTTTCAGGATAAGATTTGAGAAAGTTAGGAGACAATCAGAGACAAGTGAATTATTAGGAAGGTTAACTGGATAAACTTGATGTGGGACACAAACAAATAGTTTTAAATCACGGCGTACCACAGAGCTCTGATTCAAGACCTTCTTGGGCTCAGCAGAGGTGATTCAATGTCAGGTACCTGGGGTTCTTTGTAGGAGCTCACCTCCAGCCCCATCTCCTGCAGTCACCTGGCCATACCCTGGGTGACCAGCCTGCCTAGACTCATGACTCTGCTTCCTGCTGCACAGGATGGCCACTGTAGAGCAGCCCCTCTCCAGGCTCCCTGACATCTCTGAAGCACCATGCAAAGGACATGGCAAGGTAGATGCTAAACCCACCCTAAACCATGTCACTCCACACACCAGGGTACAATATGGTCACCAAAGTTTCAAAGCTACAGTACAAGCTATGGACTGTCTTTATGAAGGAGGTAACTGCTCCCAGCAAAAATGGTCAATAAAACAACTGTGGGCAGCACTAGCTTTGGGTTAATTCATCAGGGCTAGAAAGTCGTGTCACCAGTGCCATGCCAGTGAAGACACATCAACCATCACAGTGAAACAAGGTCTTCTTCCAGCATTGAAAAAATATTATCATCATGTCAGTATACTCTCATGGGAAAATTTTACCTTCCTACTCTTTGCTTCTTTGCCGTCCCAAAAGAAGGTCAGTTTTCAGCAAGACATCCCAAGAACACAACCCCTGCCTAATTTATTTTTTTTTGTTGTTGGTTGGTTAGGGATTAATTGTTTTTATTTTGGGGTTGGGTTTTTTTTTGGGGGGGGGGGAGATGTTGTTGTTTACTGTTTTTTGTTGGGTTTTTTTTTTAATCTTGGCCCAGGCCTTCAAGACTCCTCATCTAATCAGTTGCACCCTACCCTGATGCAAAGCAGCAATGCTTCAGCGAACAAAGCCTGCTATGGTACATGACAGCTGATGGCAGCCAGGGAGCTGACTCTCTGTTTTGCTTCACTGGAAGCAAACTTTCTTCAACTGTGCTTCAAATGCACTGAATCACAGGGGGATCCAATTGTCTCTGAAATTAAAACTGCCACATTTGCTCCGATGACCACAGTATCAGGGTCTTGTCAGACACTTTGTTAGCATTTTTGAAAGCTTTCAATATGAAATACAGAGGATCAAATCTGCTGGTTTGGCTTAGTTCTTGACCAGATCTCGGATGTAAATAACTTATTTTCCAGTGGCTAAAACTCTTGCAAAAATTAAAAGTAAACCACATTTCCTACTGCTTCAGTACTTTGTTACTCTGCTGTTCTGAATACGGAAGTTATTAAAAAAGTTTTAATGTCTTGTGTGTTCTGTGGATATGTCATTTTCACTTGCAAGTGTGACTGCTACTTGAGACTCTTTCCCGTCAATGAAACTATCCATGCATACACCCCCATCTTCACTGGATAGCACCTTCTTAGACTCTGCTTGCTTACANATAAAGGGAAACAGATGTGGAAGGGAGCAGGACATGAGATCATTAAGGGGCTGCTATGAAGGGTCAAGGGTTCTTTTCTGAACAATACTTGTTTCATACTTTTCTAAATCATAATGTTGAGTTATTATTAAATAAAGTCAATCCATCTGCCTGATTTTGAACATTTCTGGGCACTCACAACACCTGCTAGCTCCAGTAAGAGTTGGAATTTCTCAATAGCTTCGAAAAACAGGTCCATTACCTCTTCTAAAATATGTTATTTCTTCTTCTATGCTTTTCCACTTTTCTTTCCCTTCCTTATACTCATCCTCAGCATATAAATTACTGATGTCAGAGACAGCTAGCATTTCAGTGCCTAGACTGACCTTACAGCCTGTCTAGATGTAGGCCTTTTAGCCAAACATGACACTAATACAAATAGCAACCTCTGAAATGTTTTCCCCCCATGGACATTCTGGTCTTCCAAAGCAGGTCTTGGTGGGGATGTAGGTGACCTTAATCCAGGTTGCCTGTACTTACTTGCAGGTATACTATGATGCTCTGCAGACATGGAGAAACTTAACAAATGCTTTTTTTCCCAACTCATTGTTGCCTGGACAGCTTAGGTCTAGTGAAGGTGTCTATTTACTTGTTCTGTTAAGGGAATAGTTAAGTTCCCACAGTTGAATTCCAGATGTCCTGCTATGAGTTTCCTTCTTAGCTCCTGATATACTTCATCAGTAGTGACTTTTCCCAGCTGGTGGTAGTCAAGCTCTAATTGGCCATACTGTCCCTACACACTGCTGGCGAGCCTCAAAACACAACTTGGATTGTATTTTTCAGGATAAGATTTGAGAAAGTTAGGAGACAATCAGAGACAAGTGAATTATTAGGAAGGTTAACTGGATAAACTTGATGTGGGACACAAACAAATAGTTTTAAATCACGGCGTACCACAGAGCTCTGATTCAAGACCTTCTTGGGCTCAGCAGAGGTGATTCAATGTCAGGTACCTGGGGTTCTTTGTAGGAGCTCACCTCCAGCCCCATCTCCTGCAGTCACCTGGCCATACCCTGGGTGACCAGCCTGCCTAGACTCATGACTCTGCTTCCTGCTGCACAGGATGGCCACTGTAGAGCAGCCCCTCTCCAGGCTCCCTGACATCTCTGAAGCACCATGCAAAGGACATGGCAAGGTAGATGCTAAACCCACCCTAAACCATGTCACTCCACACACCAGGGTACAATATGGTCACCAAAGTTTCAAAGCTACAGTACAAGCTATGGACTGTCTTTATGAAGGAGGTAACTGCTCCCAGCAAAAATGGTCAATAAAACAACTGTGGGCAGCACTAGCTTTGGGTTAATTCATCAGGGCTAGAAAGTCGTGTCACCAGTGCCATGCCAGTGAAGACACATCAACCATCACAGTGAAACAAGGTCTTCTTCCAGCATTGAAAAAATATTATCATCATGTCAGTATACTCTCATGGGAAAATTTTACCTTCCTACTCTTTGCTTCTTTGCCGTCCCAAAAGAAGGTCAGTTTTCAGCAAGACATCCCAAGAACACAACCCCTGCCTAATTTATTTTTTTTTGTTGTTGGTTGGTTAGGGATTAATTGTTTTTATTTTGGGGTTGGGTTTTTTTTTGGGGGGGGGGGAGATGTTGTTGTTTACTGTTTTTTGTTGGGTTTTTTTTTTAATCTTGGCCCAGGCCTTCAAGACTCCTCATCTAATCAGTTGCACCCTACCCTGATGCAAAGCAGCAATGCTTCAGCGAACAAAGCCTGCTATGGTACATGACAGCTGATGGCAGCCAGGGAGCTGACTCTCTGTTTTGCTTCACTGGAAGCAAACTTTCTTCAACTGTGCTTCAAATGCACTGAATCACAGGGGGATCCAATTGTCTCTGAAATTAAAACTGCCACATTTGCTCCGATGACCACAGTATCAGGGTCTTGTCAGACACTTTGTTAGCATTTTTGAAAGCTTTCAATATGAAATACAGAGGATCAAATCTGCTGGTTTGGCTTAGTTCTTGACCAGATCTCGGATGTAAATAACTTATTTTCCAGTGGCTAAAACTCTTGCAAAAATTAAAAGTAAACCACATTTCCTACTGCTTCAGTACTTTGTTACTCTGCTGTTCTGAATACGGAAGTTATTAAAAAAGTTTTAATGTCTTGTGTGTTCTGTGGATATGTCATTTTCACTTGCAAGTGTGACTGCTACTTGAGACTCTTTCCCGTCAATGAAACTATCCATGCATACACCCCCATCTTCACTGGATAGCACCTTCTTAGACTCTGCTTGCTTACATTCCCTATGAATTAAAATCCAGTTCTTCACTTTACAATCCATTAAAAAATCCTCATATGTATATTATATGATTAAGCATGAAATAGTCCTTGACTTGTTTAGAAGAAGCTCAGTCAGTTAACCTACAGTTCTAGTTGTTTTCAAATAAAATAATCGTTACTTTTTGCCATCTTTACTCAGAGTTGAGATTTTCCATTTTTTTGGCTGTCTCTGTTGGTTTTCATAGAAAAAACAAAACAGCCAACATGTCCTTCTCTAACCATACATGCATCTTGAAAGATGGACAAAATGAGGCAGGTTGCTCCAAAGGACACATATATTTCCCCATCACATAACACTGTGTTAAGGGGGTGTAGCTCTTCTCATGGGATGGTATGCATGTTGCTGTGCCCATGTATTTGGCAGTGTGAATCATGCCTCATCCATGCTCTGACCCACATTTGGAGGGTGCAGAAATGTCCATGGCCAGGATAGGGTCCTGTGGAAGAAGCTTGGGGATCAGGAGATCTGCAAGAGCTGTGGGTGCAAGGTAATGTTTCAATGGTGGCATTCATGTGACTTATCCAGGTTCCATGAGGGTGATCCCCTCCTGCCCTGAGGCTCAGTGCATGGGAGGAGACCACAGCTACTAGTGGAGGGTGGGAATAATGTAGAAGAAAGTAGGGACATGCCTTCAGATAGTGATGTAGGCATATGGTATTCATGTCTGGAGAGTTGAACCGCAGAATGTGGACGGGGAAACCCAAGGAACTGTTTTACTGAACTCATTTCCCCTTCTCCTTTCTCTGCATTTCACTTTTTACATAATGTCTGGCTGGAAACTGCTGTGATAACAACTGTCTTTCTTTTACCATGTGCAATCTGTGCAGCGCTGTGCATCAAGCGGAGTCTGTCAACACAATGCTAACGCTAGAGATCTGGACATGCATTGAGCATCTGCCCCCATGTAAGTAGAGGAAGCTGTCACTTGCCGAAGCAGACAGAATTCAGCTTAGCAAAGCACGTGATCCCGGTAGTTAACATAGAACATGAAGCCAAAATAGGTCCTATGGGCCTATGAGAGTACCTCTCAAAAATGCCATTAAAGTTATAGAAAAGGAGATGAAGAAAAAAGGGCACCGAAGTTAAAGCCTTGATATAGGCTTACATGCAGCTTGTAAAAGTCAAATGTGCATCTGTGAGATCTTGGCCTCAGTCATTCCTGTGGTGGATTTATGGGGTGAATGTGTCAGATTTACTGCTGCTAAAGAAAGGAGAAAACATATCTTTGCAACAAATAGTAAGCCAAAAGAATTCCACAAATATATAGCCATGATCTATGTGTGCATGAAGATGTGAAAAAGATCACCATTTCTGAAGTTTCCAAAATCTTCTCTTATATTTTATGGTGGTTGACATATTATTTCTTTGATGTATTAAAAAAATACATTTTGATCACTGCAGATTANAAAATGTCTTATAATGCAGTCAGATAAATAGACTGGTTTGAATTGCAACTTTTAAATTGCCTTGCTGATGTTTTGTTTACATACCAAGAATAAATGACCAATTTTCCAAATGATGGAGCAGTTCTTCAGGAACTTCAGGAAAGTAAATCAGTGACAGACCTGTAAAGCTTTGGATGAATATCAGTATGAAGAGTTATAACAAAGGCATTATTAAAAAGTCACATTAATGTCACTTTAATCCTAAAAGACATAAATCACCAAAAATTTATTATGCCTTAAACAGTTAACAGAAAAAGAAGATTCTTCAAGAACTTAATTGTAACTACTAAAGGAGAAGGGAAATATTGATATGGAAACATGATCTGTTTTGTCTGTACAGAAACCACAGTATCTTTTATCTGAGGGTAACTTCATCTTTTATTCCATATTTATATATTTTAACTTTCTGTAAACAGAAATAATTTTAACAACCTTTTTAACTTTTAAGCATGTTCTGAAAACCCATTCACCATCACTCACTGCATTCATTGGACCGAAGGCCACACAAGGAAGTAAAAGCCCTTTTTTTTATTAATCAGTTGCTCTCTATGTAATAACCACAACAGAAAATCAAAGTGATGGGCTGTCATGGCATGCTGTGAGGCACAGGATCACTCATGCAACTCCACCAGAACTTTTTCTGAGCCAGTTGTGTTGGCTAGCCACCTCTCTCTGGGTTCTACTGACTGTTCCTCCACCATATCCAGCATAAGTTTCTTGCAGAAACCTCCCTGATTTTCAATACTTGCAGAAGCAGGCAATAGATATGCTCTTATGTGTGCCTCAGCATGTCCTCCCGATCAAGACCATGTCTTCTTGCAACACAGGAGAACAGAACCTGGACAGGATTTGGCCCATGCTAACTTTGGAGCTTGACATGTTCAGGGCACCTACAGTCCCTGCTTGGGTCCCACAGCCCTTGTGTCCTGCCTTGCCTTCTCATCCTCTTTAACAGCTGTTGTCAGCCTTCATTCAAGTGGCTTGTTTAACCACTTTAACCCTTTCTCTCTTGCAGCACTTGTTCCGCAATTCAATGGTACATCATCAGAAACTTGCGTCCTTTTGTTTTGAACTATTTTGTCTTGGTTCTTTGTGTTTTCTCCTTTCCTTAGACCATTGATTAGGCCCAGCCAACTTTCATTTTCTCTGCATCAACAACTTTTATAACCATTCCATTGCCTTTTGTGCCTTTTGTGGTTTACTGCATCATAAGGAGATGAAGGAACCAGAGGTACCCAAAGTATTCAAGGTGCAGAGCTCACAGAAGTTTTTAACCATGTTTACCATTTTGTCCTTCATTCTTTTTCTTAATCATTCCTGGCATTGTTTCCCTTTAACTGTTAATGAATGTTGGATGTTTTTGAAGAACTATACACAAAGACCTCTCTTCTAAATGGTAACAATCCACAAAAATATATCATTAAGAGTTTTTTTCCTAAGTTTCACTTAGGAAATTAACACGGCATTTTATCAGCAGGTCATTCAGGACCTCAAGATGTCAGCAACATCTTGTTCTCACTTTTAATTTCACTGTGAAGTACCCCCAATAACATCAGCAAATGCATCTCTGTCCATTCACTTAGGAATTTCCAGATAAGAACATGCTTCTTACTCCCAGAAAATTAAGCTGTTTATCTCCTGTTGCTATGAAAATTGACTATTGTTCCTGGTCTTTACTTTCCATCTCATACTTGGTTATTAATTTTTTTACCCCAGAAAAAATATTATTTCTTTTAAGAGTACTAGAATAAATGCAAGAGCTTTGTGAAAAGCTGGGTATGGTATGCATGTCTTATAGGCTAGTGCATGATGTTTGGAAATGAACCAGTTGTTTTACCAGCAATTGCCAAACAGGATGAGCTCCCTAAAGGTTTTTGTTGACAGCTGCTTTGGCCTGAGATGCCTCCACAGACAAATCCCCAACAGCCTCTCTTGAAGGACTCTACCACACTTTGCTCCTGAGTGGCTTCTCCAACTTGCACTGCAGTGTCCTGCCACCTAACTCCTCCAACAACATCAGCAGCCACTGCAACCACAGAGGCTGAGAGTCAGCTACAATAAAAACACTGCCCACTGACAAGTCAGTCACCCCTACAGCACAAGGGTGAGGTCTGTTGTCCCTGATGGAGAGGAAAACTGTGGTGTGAGATCCCCTGCATTTACAGGTGGGACAGCATTGCTCAAGATGCTTTGCAGGAGAAGTGTTTTCAGACATCATCATCAGAGACTCCAGTGAGAGAGAACATCTGATCTGTATCACCAATGCACCACTTCCCATGCAGACTCCTCTGAAGTGGAGAGTAATTTCCTTGCATTGTAGTGGAGCCTTGCTGTGGGCTGCTCCTGTGGGGTGGTGGGACACTCAGCTGAAGAAGGAAAATCAAAACCATCACAGACAGCAAGGCACAGTTTGCCACCTCCTAGCACCATAGTGACAACATTTTCCTGGTGCCAGTATCTTGTCCTCTCACTTCCAACAGTCTGATCAGAAAGAAGAAGTTTTCTGCTCTGCAAGTAGCTAAAAGGTAATGATGGAAAAACAAGGAAATAGGGAAAAGAAGAAATTGCAGACCACAAAGCCAGGCCAGGGGCTGCTTACAGAAAGAGCCGCTCTGCAAGAACTGAGCCCTACTATCATGTGGCTAGTGGCAGCCAGGAAGACTAAATAGCTTCCACAGGTGTTTTGCAGGGAAAATGTTGGACTAGGCTTTTCTGTGCAATAGGAAAGCACCAATTCACAGGCTCAGGCCCCCCTTCCCAAAAAGTGGCGTGTGCTTTTATGAGGCATGGACGGAGTTTTCCACTCTCCCCTTCCACAGAAAAGAGCAGCTTTCACCCAGCACAGGTAGGGGGAGGTGAGGAGATAAGGTCAGGACCAGCATTTCAACAGAGCCCTATCCATAATGAAATGGGGATGTAACCATTGGGTCTATCAGCTTTAAAGCAATTTTACCAGCATTTTACCCTGTGTAGCCATTTTTTCCTATTGATGTACTAAAACAGAAGAGTTTAATATTCACCTTCAGCTGGTAAAAAAAACAGTCACAGAAATACACCATTTGTTCTGCTACATCAGCTTAAACTTCTGGCTATAGAAAAGCTCATTCTGTTTTCTTCCAGGACTTTTCATCCCTATGGAGTAGAAAGAAGTTCAGGAAAACCCAACAGCCAAGCCCATGGCATGAGTCCCAGTGTGACCATGCTTAGATCCAACCAGGAGGCTCCCAAGAAAATCTGACTGCAGCAAGACAACTAGGCAACCCTACATGCCTGCCTTCTCTTAGCAAGGTTGTGGTAGTGTTCCTGTTTGCCGGCTCATCATACCCATTTCTGACAGAATGCTCTGCTGTATTCAGTCATCTTATGATTAAATTAGTCAGTTGTAGGATCCAGGTTTCAACTTCTTGCCCGAAGTGCTGCTCCTGTCACTGAGACAATCAGCATGCCTATCGCTATACTTCAAATGCTGTTATTCAGTCAATAATTCTTGTCAAGAGGTACTTTACAGAGAGCATGCTGTAATTGTTGTGTCAAACCAGCCGGATTTTTGCTCGGAGTTTCTGAATGCTTCACCCTGCATTACCCATCTCAAGTTCTCTGAAGCTTATATTATCAGACAATAGTAAAACAGAGAGGCAGATGCAGGAGAGGTAAACCTCACTCAAGCATGCTAATAGCTTGAGCTCAGTTAAGGACTACCCAGAATTTCCTACCTCCCCCTCGCATTTTTATGGACGTTACAAATACTCAGCGGCGGGCTCCGCCGTCTCACATTTCAAGCCGGCCTCCCATAGAGCTTGGTGCTTCACCCGCGGCCGTGCCCTGCCGACAGCAGCC
>VYZU01083838.1:6434-27862 GCA_013401355.1 Ceyx cyanopectus | reverse complement strand
CGGGGCGGGCGGGGGAAGGCCCGGAGGCGGGGGGGGGGGGGGCCGGGGGGGGCGGCGCGGCGGCGGGGGGGCGGGGCGGGGGCTACCCCAGCCCCGCCCGGCCCGGCCCGGCCCAGCTCAGGCCCGGGGGCCAAGCGGCGCCGCGCAGCCGGCGAGGTCGGATGCGCCGGCCGCAGAGCGCCGGGAGGACGTGGTGAGGATGCGAGCAGGTACTTCGCTTCTTCTTCGGGACAGAGGGGACCTGCCTTCACCCCGCCTTTCACCCCGCCCCCTCTGCCCGAGCAGCGGGGCTGCGCCCCGCCCGCCCCGCAGCCCCGCCGGCCGGGGCCGTCTGAGCAGCCGCGCTGTCGGCATTCGGCGGGTGGTGGGAGGAGANTCCCCTGCATTTACAGGTGGGACAGCATTGCTCAAGATGCTTTGCAGGAGAAGTGTTTTCAGACATCATCATCAGAGACTCCAGTGAGAGAGAACATCTGATCTGTATCACCAATGCACCACTTCCCATGCAGACTCCTCTGAAGTGGAGAGTAATTTCCTTGCATTGTAGTGGAGCCTTGCTGTGGGCTGCTCCTGTGGGGTGGTGGGACACTCAGCTGAAGAAGGAAAATCAAAACCATCACAGACAGCAAGGCACAGTTTGCCACCTCCTAGCACCATAGTGACAACATTTTCCTGGTGCCAGTATCTTGTCCTCTCACTTCCAACAGTCTGATCAGAAAGAAGAAGTTTTCTGCTCTGCAAGTAGCTAAAAGGTAATGATGGAAAAACAAGGAAATAGGGAAAAGAAGAAATTGCAGACCACAAAGCCAGGCCAGGGGCTGCTTACAGAAAGAGCCGCTCTGCAAGAACTGAGCCCTACTATCATGTGGCTAGTGGCAGCCAGGAAGACTAAATAGCTTCCACAGGTGTTTTGCAGGGAAAATGTTGGACTAGGCTTTTCTGTGCAATAGGAAAGCACCAATTCACAGGCTCAGGCCCCCCTTCCCAAAAAGTGGCGTGTGCTTTTATGAGGCATGGACGGAGTTTTCCACTCTCCCCTTCCACAGAAAAGAGCAGCTTTCACCCAGCACAGGTAGGGGGAGGTGAGGAGATAAGGTCAGGACCAGCATTTCAACAGAGCCCTATCCATAATGAAATGGGGATGTAACCATTGGGTCTATCAGCTTTAAAGCAATTTTACCAGCATTTTACCCTGTGTAGCCATTTTTTCCTATTGATGTACTAAAACAGAAGAGTTTAATATTCACCTTCAGCTGGTAAAAAAAACAGTCACAGAAATACACCATTTGTTCTGCTACATCAGCTTAAACTTCTGGCTATAGAAAAGCTCATTCTGTTTTCTTCCAGGACTTTTCATCCCTATGGAGTAGAAAGAAGTTCAGGAAAACCCAACAGCCAAGCCCATGGCATGAGTCCCAGTGTGACCATGCTTAGATCCAACCAGGAGGCTCCCAAGAAAATCTGACTGCAGCAAGACAACTAGGCAACCCTACATGCCTGCCTTCTCTTAGCAAGGTTGTGGTAGTGTTCCTGTTTGCCGGCTCATCATACCCATTTCTGACAGAATGCTCTGCTGTATTCAGTCATCTTATGATTAAATTAGTCAGTTGTAGGATCCAGGTTTCAACTTCTTGCCCGAAGTGCTGCTCCTGTCACTGAGACAATCAGCATGCCTATCGCTATACTTCAAATGCTGTTATTCAGTCAATAATTCTTGTCAAGAGGTACTTTACAGAGAGCATGCTGTAATTGTTGTGTCAAACCAGCCGGATTTTTGCTCGGAGTTTCTGAATGCTTCACCCTGCATTACCCATCTCAAGTTCTCTGAAGCTTATATTATCAGACAATAGTAAAACAGAGAGGCAGATGCAGGAGAGGTAAACCTCACTCAAGCATGCTAATAGCTTGAGCTCAGTTAAGGACTACCCAGAATTTCCTACCTCCCCCTCGCATTTTTATGGACGTTACAAATACTCAGCGGCGGGCTCCGCCGTCTCACATTTCAAGCCGGCCTCCCATAGAGCTTGGTGCTTCACCCGCGGCCGTGCCCTGCCGACAGCAGCCAGACCCGTAGGGGTGCTCCCTCGGGCACGGGGCACGACTGGGTGCCGAGGGGCGAAGAGGCCGCCACGGGGGCACGCAAGAACCTCCGGAGTGGGGAGCGAAGCCTGTCCGGAGGCGACGGTGGCGTGGGAACGGCGCACCGGAGGCAGGAGCCGGGGGGGACGAACGCGGGGCGGCGGTGGGGGCACGGGAAAGTCCGGAGGGCAGGTCGGGCAGGCGGGCGGGGGTGCCCGGGAGGGGCCCCTCAGGGCGGCTCTGGGAAGCGCCGAAGACGATGAGTGCGGAGCCGCGGGGAGCCGCGCAGCTGCGGCGGGGCAGGGCCGGGGCTACCCCAGCCCCGCCCGGCCCGGCCCGGCCCAGCTCAGGCCCGGGGGCCAAGCGGCGCCGCGCAGCCGGCGAGGTCGGATGCGCCGGCCGCAGAGCGCCGGGAGGACGTGGTGAGGATGCGAGCAGGTACTTCGCTTCTTCTTCGGGACAGAGGGGACCTGCCTTCACCCCGCCTTTCACCCCGCCCCCTCTGCCCGAGCAGCGGGGCTGCGCCCCGCCCGCCCCGCAGCCCCGCCGGCCGGGGCCGTCTGAGCAGCCGCGCTGTCGGCATTCGGCGGGCGGTGGGAGAAGTGTTCCCGGCCCGCCGGGCTGGGAGAGCAACACCGCTCCGCCTGCCGGGCCGGTGCTTGTGGGAGTGGGAAAGCCTCGGTGCAGAGGCGGCTTCTCCAGGAGGTCACATAAAGGCGTCGTAGCAAGCACGGAGCAGCGGCGGGTTGAGTGAAAATCCCGAGGCTGTGAGTAGAGTAATACTTCGCGTGTTGGACGGGGACGTCGGGTATATTCTTGAGTAGCTTAGGCATGAAGTTCGTCGCTCCAAAAAGTGCAAATTTGCAAACGGAAAACTGGAGTTTGGAGTGAGGGGAATAGGTCGGTAACGCTGGGAGCTGCCGAGGGGGAAGAAATTAAACGTGTCTTCCTTTAGTGTGCAAGAATTAAACTAGCCGGGAGCTCCTCAATCACTTACTGAATTATTTTAGGAGGCTGTAAATTCCCAGCACATTTACTTAAAAAAAAAAACCCAACAAACAAAACAAAACAAAAACAACAAAAAAAGTTTTGAGTTGCCCAAGACCTTATTCTGCAGCAGATGGTCGTTGTCTAAATTTAATTTGCATCTAGCACAGCTTAATTTCAGAGTGAAAATGTGTATTGAAATGTGCTGCTGTTCCAAAAGCCTTTTCTGTTCTTAAATTTGACACTACCAGGGTGCTCCTGATAAATTACACGTTTTTACTTCTATCTGGAAAGGCTTTACAAGTAAATAAAGTACATAAAAGTTTGTCTCCAGTTACATATTCATGTCTATCTCTTTGCCATTGGTGGCCAAAGTGTGTGGCTGTGCATAAAAAGGGAGAACATCAGTGTGGTGGTGGTGAAGGGGTGTCTGGTCTCTTTGGTCAAGTCTGTTGTGGATGTTTAGAAAGCAGGAAAATACAATTCCAGCTGATTTATAGTGAGTGTACTGAATGAATAAAATAATAAGTTCTTGTGTCACAAAAGCATGTAGACAAAATTTAAGTCCTATGCTCACTTGTGCTTTATTCACACTTATTTAACTTAGAATATCATGAAAATTGAAAGCAGTTTGGCTAGCTGTTTTGAAGATACAAATTTCTTATTCTTCCAGCAGTGAAGTACCCAGTGACTCATGAGAAGGTAAAAGTCCTCAGTTCCCTATGAGACCTTAACCAGAGCGCCTCCTGGGAGCAGAGAGAGATGTGCTGGGGATGGTTGCTGAAGGACTTTGGCATCCCTGTTACCACAAGTTCCCCATTACCTCCTGGCACTGGGAATTTCACATTCCAGAGGAAAATTGCAGATTGACTCCAACTGCCTTACCCTGGGCTTGATCTGTGGGGAGCTAATGAGAGGTACAGCCCTGAGTCTCTGCCTGTACTGCTGTGTGATGGTGCTGGGGAAGGCAGGGGAGGAGGTGTGCCTTGCCATGGGGCAGATGAGGAGTTGTGGCCTACCATATGGCATTGCCGTTTACATGGCACATGCGACAGGAACCACACAGATCTGGTATACCCTAGGAATGTGAGCCATGGTGGAGAGCCCCTGGCCTAATTGGGAAGGTTGCTTTACCCTAGTAGGATCATTGACCTCTGAAGGAGACAACACTAAAGGCAGTAGAAACCCCAAAGCATGGTGGTGGGCAGGAAGATTACCAGGAGGACAGAACTGTGGTTCTTGCTGCTTGCCCCAACTGCTTTCTTCATCCTTGGAGCAGGGAGAACAAAAATCGGCTGAAGGGTGGTGACTGACTTTTTCTTCATTTGACTCTTTTGTGACATAGTACCATTTCATTAGAATAATTTAGCAATTGCTGGTTTGTCCATCACATCCATGAGAAACTATAGCCGCTTTGCCCCTGCATTTCCAACAAGTTGATCTTTCTGGTGGTACCTGATGGTGTAACTATAGGGATCCTCTGGTTTGCTTTAGAGGGAATAAAGCTGATGTCCAGCAGTATCAAGAGCTTGTGATACTGAGGTGCTTAACCAAGGCAATGCTCAACACACAACATGCCACAGACAGGCTTTTCAGGTCCTTTTTTTAATACTTCAAGCTGAAGTGCATACTTTGCACCTAGTGGGTAGTCCTCTGTATATGAATGTGAGAAAGATGTTTTGAGGAGTAAGCTGTAGAGCTGTCAGGAATCAGTGTCACATATATTCTGGACATGACTGCTGTTGTCTTATAATTAGAATATACGACCAGCTTTAATTTTTCTGTTAAGAAAATAACGTGCCTTCTGAGTTACTGGCTACAAAGCAGAAGAAGAAGTACTTGTTGTTCCAGGAGCGAAATGTTGTTCCAGGAGCGAACAAATTTTAATTTATCACATTATTATTTATATTAACTTTCAAGTGTCTTGTGAGTGGTACTAATAATAATGCTACAGTCTCCATTGCCTTGCCTGTCAGAAGAAAATACTTACTTTCATGATACTAATTTTTCTGTGATAATTTTAAGAAAAGGAAGTAAATACAAACAGTGGAAGAGGCCATGTACAGTTTCTGCTGATTGAATGCATCATCTGTGCCTTCAGCCAGTGGAATTCTTACAGCACCATTACTTTTAGTAGTGTCATGACAGTTAACTGCTGCTGAGTTGTGTCTGATTAAATCCCAAGTCTGGCATATAATTTTCTTCACAGAAATAAATGTATTTGTTCTTTGATCGACCAGTATTATAACTCTGCTTGGAAAGGACTTACAGAAACATTTATTTTGTTGCACATACTCTTAAATTATATTAATATGATTCTCCCAGGCAACCATCAGCCTGTCTGATGAGTATTGCCAGTTGGGCTATTGTTGCTAAATACTTTTCTCATCAAATATAATTGTTGATTTTACAGTGGAAAGCACTTGCAATTCATGTGGACACAGTGGCATCTTGTTATAGGCCAATACAATGAAAGACTGTGCTAGCTTATGTGATAACATTGTGCAGATTGTAGCTGAATTGCAGTTAGATTGAACCTTAGCTGAGGTGAAGTTTTCCGTTGAAGAGCTTCACTGTTACCATGCTTCAGAAAAGAGGTCAAGAACTTGAGGATCCAGTTCCGCTCTTGGGAAATGAATGAGGTGGTTGCTGTCACCTTCAGAGTAGAAATGACAGCAACAACTGTGTTTCTTGAATAATGCC
Source organism: Ceyx cyanopectus (assembly GCA_013401355.1). Lineage (NCBI taxonomy): Eukaryota > Metazoa > Chordata > Aves > Coraciiformes > Alcedinidae > Ceyx > Ceyx cyanopectus. Next base: position 22,093 of record VYZU01083838.1, on the reverse strand, counting down.
CCTTCCAGTGGGTGTCTTCCACAAAATAGTTTGGTCATAAGAACTAGAATGTGCAAATGATAATGGGTAAATAGCATTTTTTTTCATAAAATAATTTGAAAACATCATGAACATATTGAAAAATTTGTGTCAACTAATTGTAGGCTTCTGTCAGTTTACTTCTTTTCTGAAGGAGGGAACCTGGGAAAAGGGAAGGTGGGAAAACAGGGTGTGTATCAACCTTTAAATTCATTTACATTCACGTGGGATCTGATGTGTTCCTCCTCTCTTACAGAATGCTCTTGAAAATGGGTCTCCTACATTTCAAGCATGCAAAATAGTGCTGGAACAGCAGTGCTACACATGTTCTTGTCATCCTAAGACACCTCTATATAGAATTAGAGTGGTTTAGTTCAGAAGGGACCTTAAAACTAGTTCCATCCCTCCTTCCCTTGATACCATCCTTTGAAAGTGTTTTTCATGTGTTTGGGAAAAGCTTGTGACCCTTGAGTAAACAAATGGTCTTGTCAAGAGCTTAGGTCTTAAAGAATTCCCTAAACTAAGCTATTTATTTAATTTTGGGCCAATGAGAAGTTATCTCCCGTCCAGCACAGTTTTTTTTTATTTTCTTACCTTTCCCATTAAAAAACACACACCAAAAAAAAAATAAAAAAATCTTTACAATTTGGTTCAGATGGAACCAGTTCTCTCCTCCTTCCCATTCTGGTTTGTTTAGCAAGCTGAAAAATTGTATATCTGTTCATCTTCAGTACATCCATTTTGGGCATGAGCACTGATTCTCATGAGTATGTAGCATCTAAACCTTAACTTTTCTGGTTGAAAGACTTAAATGCTTCTGACATCTTTCTGGTATTTTTACAAAGCTGTGCAAATCTCTTCCAATGGAAAAAAAAAAAAAGACAACTAGGAGGATTTCTGCAAAAGTGTAACCAATAGAAGTCCATGGGAAAATGTTGTAGTTAATCTAAGTCATAACTTGGAGAAAACCAGAAGTAAATTGAGCACAATTAAAATGGGTTTAACTATTTTTATTTTTTAAAAAGAGCCAAAAACATTAAATACATGCATGTATTGTGCATATATACNTGAAGTCCAGTGAGAGGACAAGGGGCAATGAGTGCAAGCTGGAACATGTAAATGTAAATGTGAGCTTTCACAGTGAGGGTAACAGAGCCTGGAACAGGCTGCTGAGGGAGGCTGTGGAGTCTCCTTCTATGGAGACATTCAAAACCCACCCCAACATGCTCCTGAGTGACCTGATCTATGTGATGCTGCTCTGGTAAGGGGGTTGGACTAGGTGATATTTCAAGGTCCCTTCCAATCCCTAACATTCTGTGATTTTGTGCTTTTATGATGAATGTCTTTCAGAACACCTGCTTAATTGTAAGTAGTGTAATTTTTTTACTGTTAAACGTGGGAAGTTACTTTAGGCATTGGCAACATGCACACTGGCATGAAGACTTGAGGTGCTTTCTCAGTGTCTTTGCTACCTCAGGTCTGCATGAGGAACAGGGACAAACTTAGAAAAAGCAGTGAGTTTGCCCTGCTGCTGCTCAGGCAGCAGCAGTCAGTTTTGGTAGTACCAGGTACACTTAGGCCTTTGTGAGAAGGCATAAGACAGTTGTGCATGCTGGGGTTTGCTGGGATAGTTTGCTAATCCTTCTCACTGCTCCTCTGCATTTTTTTCTCATGGAAATTATTCAGGGTGGCAATTCTATGAGCAGTTTTCCATATTTCCCTTGTATTTTCCCAAGGTGTGCCGAGCATGACAGACAGTTTACACACAGCTCCCTTGATAAGCATGCAGCAATGCTAGACCTTGGTGTCTGACCACAGTTGTCATCCCTCTCAGATCAGGGCTGTATATATCTGTGTGGGCCGTGAGTGACAGTGAGATTTAACATTGCTTTTGTCGATTTTATTTTCAGGGCTTGGTTTGAGAGCCACTCTCCCAAATTAATATGCAAGGCTTGCTGGAGCTGGGGATACACACCGCCTGCCCAGAGGAGTGCTTGGAGGAACGTGGCTTGATCTCCCTCTTGTGGAAAACTATCAGAACTAAATTCTTGTGATACTAAAGAAGAGTCCAGCACTGGTGAGCAAATGATGGCATCAGCTCCTGTGACAACTGGTCCTCAAGTAAATGAAGAGATGGACTCTCTGATTGCACTACATTATAATTACACAGGAAAGCTTACACAAAGGGAAAAGGCAACTGGTAACATAGACCTGCCCGCTATTGCATTTCTGATCCTATGTAGTTTCATAGTCCTGGAAAACTTGATGGTGTTGATTGCCATATGGAAAAACAATAAATTTCACAACCGCATGTACTTCTTTATTGGCAATCTAGCTCTCTGTGATCTTTTAGCTGGGATTGTTTACAAGGTGAACATTCTTATGTCTGGGAAGAAAACTCTGAGCTTGTCCTCCACAATCTGGTTCATTAGGGAAGGCAGCATGTTTGTTGCCCTGGGAGCCTCCACTTTCAGCTTACTAGCAATAGCTATTGAGCGGCATTTGACCATGATTAAAATGAGGCCTTACGATGCAAATAAAAAATACAGAGTGTTCCTTCTCATTGGTACCTGCTGGCTTATTTCAATTTCCTTGGGTGCCTTACCCATCCTTGGCTGGAACTGTATAAACAACTTAACGGATTGCTCAACAATTTTGCCTCTATACTCCAAGAAGTATGTTGTGTTCTGCATTAGCATCTTCATAGCCATTTTGGTTGCCATTGTCATCCTTTATGCCCGTATCTACATCCTGGTGAAGTCCAGCAGTCGTAATGTCACCAACCACAATAACTCCGAGCGGTCCATGGCACTCCTGAGGACTGTTGTGATTGTCGTTAGTGTCTTCATTGCCTGCTGGTCTCCGCTGTTCATCCTGTTCCTCATCGATGTGGCCTGCAGAGTCAAGCAGTGCTCTATTTTGTACAAAGCCCATTGGTTTATTGCTCTGGCGGTCATCAATTCTGCAATGAACCCCATCATCTACACTCTAGCCAGTAAGGAAATGCGTCGGGCTTTCTTTCGCCTTGTTTGTGGCTGCCTTGTGAAATCCAGGGTGGCCAGATCTTTGCCTATTCAGCCCACGCCAGATCACAGTCGAAGTAAATCCAGCAGCAGCAATGCCCAGAAGCCAAAGGAAGATTTCCCACCAATGAATGTTCCTTCATGTATTGCTGAGAAAAGTGAGTCTTCATTTCACAATGGAAAGTTCTGTAAGTAAAGGACTCCTCGAGACAAGGACCTTTCTGTGAGTTTTAGATGTAAGCTACAGGTGTAGTTTTAAGTATTCATGCACTTAAGTCACAGGGGAAAACACTAATCACTTATTTAATTTTGAGGACTTATTTATCAACAATCATTTGCTCATTCAGAACACACAGAGAAAAAAGCTTTCATGCTACCCAACAGCCAGAGCAAGGTCCATGCACATATAGTGACGTAGTGCACCATGGCAGCATTGCATGGTGAGGCTGCTTTGGCACTGCCTGATCTCACAAGGTGTAAATAGAACCAGTTAGAAACTTCAGCATTCACTAAACACTGCTGATGATCGGAAAATGAGCCCTATTATTGCTGACTGGGAGAAAAGCTCATTGCATATGTTGGTGATTATAGTTCTCCATGTGTATCTTGCTGTTATGTTAATGGCCTTATATGTTATGTGGTATAAAGAGCTGTATATTTGTACAATTCCTTATTAAAAAGTTGTTTGTTAAAAGTTTACAATATGCTAAACATTATATTGCAGTATACAGTGGAAGATGACAAATTATACAAATAGATGTGTTTCAGTGGGGATATTTGAAAATATATGAAGTAGCTTTTAACTGACAGGAACTTTATCATGTCATATCAGTGCAGTATTTTTATTTTTTCCACTGTTATTCAAACTTTTCACGTTTAGTGAAGGACAACATGACAGTTGTCACGATGGCATTTCACCACTTATTTAAACAAGCAGTAATAAATAACCATAGAGAGAGGCTATATATGTTCGCTATTTAAAGTAGTTAAAATGTGACACAACAATACCTGTATATCAAGTGTATGTACTGTTCTAATGCATAGATTTTTACTTACTATTTTCAGTGTATTTAAAAATGTATGCCAAACCTACATAAACCTGTGTACATTGTGAGTACACTACCTAGGCAGAGATTCTTCAGTTCTGAAACAGAGACATATCATTTCAGAAAGCAAAGAACCACAGTGGGTCCCGTGGAGATCCTTCTTTTCTCCAGGCACTACCACATCATGAGGTTGTGTTAGAAGTTCTCCATGGGAAGAAGATCAGTCAGTGGGACAAGATCTCGTTTTATGGCAATGAGATTCTACATTTTTACTGTCTCTGGGCACTTCTGCAGATGCAAGAGGGAAGATGTGGTACTACAGGATCATGCTGACTCTGTCTTGGATCTGTAATGAAAGGCTGTTTATTTTGGAAGACTTGGAGCACCAGAAATATTTTTTTGAGAGGCTATTTCAGAGAAACCTGCATGACAAGAACTTTATGGTTCATCACTGCTTTACCAGCCTCAGAACAGGATGATGTTCAGCATCAGAGGCATTCCCTGAGACCTAGAGCAGTTAAGACATCTGGTATCCATGGAAGTGGCCTATGGCACTTCCATCAACAGTACTTTATGGCTGAAGGATTGAGTGGAGGCTGATGAGAAATTCTGAGACTAGTTCCCATTATCTTTCACTCGGAACGTAAGCATCTAATTTACTGGGCTCTCTCAAAGACTGGTGTTTAATGTCTCAAATCACACCTTGCCTTATGCATAATCAGTAGTAGTTGAGACTTTTTTAATACACAGCCTGAAAGAGCTCATCCTTAGCTTTACTCTAGTCCTAATCATTTAAAGCAGCAGCATTAAACCCTTCCCAAGTATGTATAGTGTATAAGTTGTGTAATGTGTATAGCAAATGCCTTTAAAATATAGAGGTTTGCATTGTGATTAACTTTTACAAGTTAAAAGTCTGCTTGTAAATGTTTTATGCTGTTAGCAAAGTGTAAGAGCAAAAAAAAAACCTATTAGAATGAAGTGACTGTGAAAGAGATTAGTAAATATGAAATAATTTCTACCAAAAATGCTGAAAAGCAGTGCACTTAGAGGAGAAGAACAAGCTAAACTAAGCTAAGCATGATATAACAATGAACTACAGATACAGGCTGGGTCAGCAGCTCTGTAGCTTTGTGAGAAGTAGAACTGGTGACATTGCATTGCCATGGCTTGCTTAGGGTTTTGAGATCTTACAGTGCTGTTTGACTGTATTTACAGCGTGGAAGTTCTCCCCTGAAGTTGTGTCTTTGAAAACTGCCAGGTAAAATATTTGTATATTTCTAAATGTTAGTTCACAGGGCACTGCAACATGGCAGCATTCCTTGCTGCTTTAGAGCCAAAAGGCCTTAGCAACACAACAGGTTGAGAAAACCTTGTGGCTGACCCCACAACAACTCTCATGTCAAGGATGTTAAATTATGCTCACTGTTTAGGGGAAAAACAAAATAATATTTTTATTAGCAAAAATTCCAAGAACATGCATGTAAAAGTGAGCTTTAACATCTGTATTCTAGCCTTAGCTATTGTCAGTTGATGCCAGGTACTAACTAATGTAAGCAACTGTTGGGAGGCCATGTGATTGCGTGTCAGTACAAAAACCTTTCACTTCAATTTCCTTCTCTTATTTTGGAGCTCTGGGGATATTTTACTAGTTCACTACCCTGCTATACTTGAAGCAGGCTCCTAAGACTTATAAGTTCACATGTAATTTACAAAGCACTTGCAACTGAAGAGAAAATGGATGTGGATACAGTCTTCAGTGGGTACATCCCCTTGGGATGTATTAGGTAAAGCACAGATTCTGGAAATTTTCAGAACAAAATTTTGAAGTACAACAAGACCAGGGCTTAACAGCCGTAGATCAAAAGCACCCAGGAAGGTGTCCTGTCCTTGAGGATGGAAAAAGGTGAAGAATAGCTTCTTTAACTCTAAAAATCCTGGAAAATTCTTTAAAGTACATCCCACTCTCCAGTCTTTTTATCATGTAGGCTGATGAGAACATATAAGAAACTGTACACTTAAATTGTGTACTTCTTTTCTCAATTGATTTTATGTAGAGGAAAAGCTACAAAAGAGGCTAACATTTCATTCATTCAATTTGAATCTTTTATTTTGGTACTGGATAACAAAAGAAATGCAAATCAAACCACCTGAGGAGACAAAAAAAGCTTTCACAGGATGCTTTCCAAGAATCTTTTACTGTCAACTGTCTTGCAGAATATTTTCAACTCATTAGGTACCATAAACATTTTGAAAACTTTTAATTAAATCTCAAACCTTTGAACTGAAGTAATTGTGCAGGAATCATTTTTTCAAAGAATTGTAAAGAAAATGGTTTTGTCTTCTGTGGTCCATTCATTTAAACTCTGGTTGTTGTGCCTGAAAGCAGTGTCTGTGGGAACATTGTGCAACCAAAGGTGCTGGGCTCTGTCTCCACCATCCCTGGAGCTGGAGGAAGGCTTTGCTCCTGTTTTCCCGGGAGCAGACAGTGTCCCTCGAGAAGCTGTGCCAGCAGCACCACACACAGCTGATCCCTTGGAAAAGCAGTTTTTACATGGAGCAACTTAAAACAGTGAGTTGTACTGATTATGACCTTGGTCATTTCCGTCTGCGCTGGTAAGGGAATTTTGAACACTCCTCTGCATGAAGTACCAGTTGCCAAAAAGCTGGGGTCCTGAGAGCAGCCCTTCGCCCCTGCTGAGCAGTGGTGTGCTAGCATCTGCCCTGGTTAGTGCCATCTAATCCACCAGCACAACCAAGGGCACAGCTTAGCTCCGTGACTTTGCTGGGAGCTGTGGACCCCACAGCTGCCCCAGGCCTGGGTACGCTCCCTTCCTCTGACAAAACCCCTGGGGGACAGACTCCGCAGCAGTGATCTGAGGTTTCTGCTTGGCCACTATTGCTTGCATCAATGTCACCATTGCTTGCAGCAATGCCACCATTGCAGGCCTCCTGGCACCTGGTGTGGACTGCAGGTGCTGTGCGGAGACACACAGAGGTCTGCTGGTGCCCGTACTGCCTTCACTCTTCTTTCCAAGAGCTGTGTTACATCCCAGAGCATCTCTGGGCTCAGCTGTTCTCCAAGTGGGTAAGAGGAAAGAGCCTTTACAAGGAGACACTCAGTAGAGGAATTGATGAATATCAGCACAGCTAAGCTTCCTTCTAATGTGTAGCCTTTCTCCTCTTTACAGTTGCTCTTGCTTGGACCTTGTCCTTGCAGCCATCTTCTATGGAAAGACCATGGAGTGGACTACTGTTGAATACTTTACCTATTCAGTGCCAAGCAGTAAAGCTTTCAGGTGAGGGCATCATCTGGCCCAGAAAGAGGGGCTGTACAAGCAATTACTTGGATCATGAATATTGTATATTTTGAAAATGACTGTGTGGTAATCAGTGTTGTCTCTGTCAAGGTAAGTGGAGCTCCTCTGGTGTAAAGTCAGTGTAACTGAGCTTAAACTCCTTATGTGCCATTTGATCCTCTGACATTTTTTCATCCCTATGAGATGAGTAGTTCATTGACTTACTAACATTCAGGACCCAAGAAACCTTGTAGAATTTCATTTATTCTGCTACAAAACAGCCATCCCTTCAGGTAAATCAAATCAAAACAAAACCAAATTATGCTATTAAGAAACCTGGGCATAGGAGGACAGACTCAAGCCCAATTTACATGCATTTCAATCTGATATTAGTGCTCATTATTTTATTACTTTGGTGAGTCAAATACAAACTGAATAATCAGAAGACAGTTGCATGACACTTATATTCCAAAATCTGTTACTCAAGGACTTCCTCATAGACAAAATTTGCCTCTATAACCAGAATACCACAATCAGCAGACAGGCAAAAACTTGAGAATCACAAAAGTTTTTTCGGAATATAAATGATCACAATATTTCCACATACATTATTTTTTCCTGCAATTCTTAGTTAAAAACATTTCTAAAAGTATTAAATATTAACAAATAACAAATGTACAGTCAAACTCCCTTTTACAACAAAATAGTTGCTTTTTTGTTTTGTTGCTGCTCACACAATGCAAAGAAAAACATTTCCCTCAAAAGCAGAAACCTGACTTCTTTCAAGGTTTAACTCCGTAGGACTTTACTGAGAAGCAGTTGTCACACCAATGCAGCCACGAAAGACATGAATAAATACCAAGTATAATCTTTACATTCATCATCTGATTTAAAACAAAACCAACAAACCAACAAAAAACAACAAACCACTTATTTTGAATGAATCTATGTCTGAGTGTGTTTGGTAGGTTTTTCCTCATGATATAAAAAGGAGAATCTTCTTAAAAAGCTGCCATTTGACATGTATGTTATTTGACTTTATGATAGCTACAAAAAATGTAAACCTGCGTCTTAAATCTCAAAATCTGAGGCTACCTTTTCTGACTCATCTGTACTGTCTCCTACAAAGTGGGGTAGCAGAATGAGTCACGAAGCTTTAGCTTCTCCCTTCCTTTGGTTTCCATGGCCTGTTCTGTTGTTATACAAGGTTTAAGTACTCTCTGTAATGATGCATTTGCTAGAAATGCGATGCTTTGAAATCTTACCCCTCTCACTGAGAAAAACAAAACAAAACAAAAATAACCCTGCTTTTTCTCAATGTAAGCCATACATGATACTTGTGTTGGAATTTGCAGAGGAATAGATCAGGACTTACTAACATAAATGTCTNTTCATTTATTCTGCTACAAAACAGCCATCCCTTCAGGTAAATCAAATCAAAACAAAACCAAATTATGCTATTAAGAAACCTGGGCATAGGAGGACAGACTCAAGCCCAATTTACATGCATTTCAATCTGATATTAGTGCTCATTATTTTATTACTTTGGTGAGTCAAATACAAACTGAATAATCAGAAGACAGTTGCATGACACTTATATTCCAAAATCTGTTACTCAAGGACTTCCTCATAGACAAAATTTGCCTCTATAACCAGAATACCACAATCAGCAGACAGGCAAAAACTTGAGAATCACAAAAGTTTTTTCGGAATATAAATGATCACAATATTTCCACATACATTATTTTTTCCTGCAATTCTTAGTTAAAAACATTTCTAAAAGTATTAAATATTAACAAATAACAAATGTACAGTCAAACTCCCTTTTACAACAAAATAGTTGCTTTTTTGTTTTGTTGCTGCTCACACAATGCAAAGAAAAACATTTCCCTCAAAAGCAGAAACCTGACTTCTTTCAAGGTTTAACTCCGTAGGACTTTACTGAGAAGCAGTTGTCACACCAATGCAGCCACGAAAGACATGAATAAATACCAAGTATAATCTTTACATTCATCATCTGATTTAAAACAAAACCAACAAACCAACAAAAAACAACAAACCACTTATTTTGAATGAATCTATGTCTGAGTGTGTTTGGTAGGTTTTTCCTCATGATATAAAAAGGAGAATCTTCTTAAAAAGCTGCCATTTGACATGTATGTTATTTGACTTTATGATAGCTACAAAAAATGTAAACCTGCGTCTTAAATCTCAAAATCTGAGGCTACCTTTTCTGACTCATCTGTACTGTCTCCTACAAAGTGGGGTAGCAGAATGAGTCACGAAGCTTTAGCTTCTCCCTTCCTTTGGTTTCCATGGCCTGTTCTGTTGTTATACAAGGTTTAAGTACTCTCTGTAATGATGCATTTGCTAGAAATGCGATGCTTTGAAATCTTACCCCTCTCACTGAGAAAAACAAAACAAAACAAAAATAACCCTGCTTTTTCTCAATGTAAGCCATACATGATACTTGTGTTGGAATTTGCAGAGGAATAGATCAGGACTTACTAACATAAATGTCTCCAAAGGAGATAACCAATAGGCATTGCCTACATATTTTCAGTTCCCTGGAGGTTCTGTTTTAATCCTATCAACCAATTAGCATGTTTTAAATTTGTTGACAGCTCTCAATTCTCATTAGTGGTTTATATGCCTATTGGCTTGTGTTTCCAGGCTTCACATTTCTTACCTCTGGGGTTTTCTCTCCAAAGACAGCTTTTCACTCCCTATCCAAGCCTCTAGTAACTGCAGGAAATTTTCATGTCCATGTTGTCGTTTCCTCAGGCCTGCCCTTATTCTAGCTGCATTTGATGCAGATATGAGCAAGGTCCACAGCCACTGTGTGAGAGTACAGTAAGTAGAACTGAGCACAGAGCTTTTAGTGGAATTTGCCCATACCCTGACAGCATGAGCAAGCACAGATTAGTGGAGAGTACAAATCTATGTTTGGGCAAAAAGATCAAGCAAATCTATATATTTTTGATGTATGCTACAGTAAACCTCAATTTGGATTTTACATATATATTTTGAAACTGTCTTGAAAGATAAAAATGAAAATGTGTCTGTTATTTCAGCTTAGGCTTTGTTTATGCTACTTACTTCAGATAGATATTGGTTGCTAAGAACAAGGGCTTGAATGCAGGATTTGCAGCCTTTTGTATGAACATTCATAAGTTCCAGAATTCCCCTTTAGAGCTGCAGATTTCCTAGAGGATGCAGAACTCTACTAGTTTTCAAATGAAGCATTTGGTACTTAAAAATATCTGGATATGCATCAGTTCTATTACTAATGCATTGTAGCTGACATATGGCTCTTATGCAAGAAACAATCACACTATGGTATAAATTTCTTTAAATTCTCGTCATCTTACTGCACATGATACCTAGGGACAACGATGATAAGAAATGTGAGTATATTATTTCACAGAGGAGAAAAAGATTCAAACCAGGATATAGAAAATATAGTGCTAGCAGGTGGCATTTACCAAAGTGTTAGTAAACATTTTCTTCCAATGACAGTGCACATTTTGCACTTAAATCCTGTTCCCAGGACTACATCCTTTATTCAAGCTTTTGCTGAACCTGTGTGGCAGAGAAGTTTCTGGCAGAACCAGCATCCTCTCCCATAGTAAACCCTGTAGGATGTGGAGGGAAGTTACTGTATTCTCTGTGTGTGTGTAAAGCCCTGGGAAGAGGCACAGGCAGTAAGCCATAGAAATTGCATCTCTTCCTATTGTCTCTACCCTGGCATGGCCAGTTTGAATGTCCTCACTTCAGGGAAGGCATCCTTGGAGTCCTCACTCTGAGCTAACTACCATTGAAGGCAGAAAGTAATTTAGTTTTCAAATCACATATTCTACCTTTGAGGTTTTGTTGCTTCTGAAGCATCTGAAATAACTGAAGTTTGGGAACATGACTGTATCTCAATGTGGAGTATATCACTTCTAACCTCACTGGAAAAATTTATTTTACTATAGATCTGCAATAAAATGCATAAGCATTTGATTCACTTCTGAAAATAAATTGTTTAAAGGAATAGAATGTGTTTCCATTGCCCATAGCTCACATAGTTGCAACACAATTGGAATAAAAATTGATAAGCAGATAGGACTGAAAATCAGTGTAGACAGTCTTAAAGAGTATTTAGAGTTTCAGTTCTTATTTCGCAGCTATCCTCTGAGAAAATACCAAATGATACCATAATATTGTTTAATCTCAGTGATTTCTATTGAGTCTAGTAAATTTGTTCTTTCAGTAAACTCCCAGTTCTTGAAGTCACAGTACTGAATTATCACCAGCAAATGTCTAGCCCTTGGGTTTTCATAAAANCTGTTCTGTTGTTATACAAGGTTTAAGTACTCTCTGTAATGATGCATTTGCTAGAAATGCGATGCTTTGAAATCTTACCCCTCTCACTGAGAAAAACAAAACAAAACAAAAATAACCCTGCTTTTTCTCAATGTAAGCCATACATGATACTTGTGTTGGAATTTGCAGAGGAATAGATCAGGACTTACTAACATAAATGTCTCCAAAGGAGATAACCAATAGGCATTGCCTACATATTTTCAGTTCCCTGGAGGTTCTGTTTTAATCCTATCAACCAATTAGCATGTTTTAAATTTGTTGACAGCTCTCAATTCTCATTAGTGGTTTATATGCCTATTGGCTTGTGTTTCCAGGCTTCACATTTCTTACCTCTGGGGTTTTCTCTCCAAAGACAGCTTTTCACTCCCTATCCAAGCCTCTAGTAACTGCAGGAAATTTTCATGTCCATGTTGTCGTTTCCTCAGGCCTGCCCTTATTCTAGCTGCATTTGATGCAGATATGAGCAAGGTCCACAGCCACTGTGTGAGAGTACAGTAAGTAGAACTGAGCACAGAGCTTTTAGTGGAATTTGCCCATACCCTGACAGCATGAGCAAGCACAGATTAGTGGAGAGTACAAATCTATGTTTGGGCAAAAAGATCAAGCAAATCTATATATTTTTGATGTATGCTACAGTAAACCTCAATTTGGATTTTACATATATATTTTGAAACTGTCTTGAAAGATAAAAATGAAAATGTGTCTGTTATTTCAGCTTAGGCTTTGTTTATGCTACTTACTTCAGATAGATATTGGTTGCTAAGAACAAGGGCTTGAATGCAGGATTTGCAGCCTTTTGTATGAACATTCATAAGTTCCAGAATTCCCCTTTAGAGCTGCAGATTTCCTAGAGGATGCAGAACTCTACTAGTTTTCAAATGAAGCATTTGGTACTTAAAAATATCTGGATATGCATCAGTTCTATTACTAATGCATTGTAGCTGACATATGGCTCTTATGCAAGAAACAATCACACTATGGTATAAATTTCTTTAAATTCTCGTCATCTTACTGCACATGATACCTAGGGACAACGATGATAAGAAATGTGAGTATATTATTTCACAGAGGAGAAAAAGATTCAAACCAGGATATAGAAAATATAGTGCTAGCAGGTGGCATTTACCAAAGTGTTAGTAAACATTTTCTTCCAATGACAGTGCACATTTTGCACTTAAATCCTGTTCCCAGGACTACATCCTTTATTCAAGCTTTTGCTGAACCTGTGTGGCAGAGAAGTTTCTGGCAGAACCAGCATCCTCTCCCATAGTAAACCCTGTAGGATGTGGAGGGAAGTTACTGTATTCTCTGTGTGTGTGTAAAGCCCTGGGAAGAGGCACAGGCAGTAAGCCATAGAAATTGCATCTCTTCCTATTGTCTCTACCCTGGCATGGCCAGTTTGAATGTCCTCACTTCAGGGAAGGCATCCTTGGAGTCCTCACTCTGAGCTAACTACCATTGAAGGCAGAAAGTAATTTAGTTTTCAAATCACATATTCTACCTTTGAGGTTTTGTTGCTTCTGAAGCATCTGAAATAACTGAAGTTTGGGAACATGACTGTATCTCAATGTGGAGTATATCACTTCTAACCTCACTGGAAAAATTTATTTTACTATAGATCTGCAATAAAATGCATAAGCATTTGATTCACTTCTGAAAATAAATTGTTTAAAGGAATAGAATGTGTTTCCATTGCCCATAGCTCACATAGTTGCAACACAATTGGAATAAAAATTGATAAGCAGATAGGACTGAAAATCAGTGTAGACAGTCTTAAAGAGTATTTAGAGTTTCAGTTCTTATTTCGCAGCTATCCTCTGAGAAAATACCAAATGATACCATAATATTGTTTAATCTCAGTGATTTCTATTGAGTCTAGTAAATTTGTTCTTTCAGTAAACTCCCAGTTCTTGAAGTCACAGTACTGAATTATCACCAGCAAATGTCTAGCCCTTGGGTTTTCATAAAAGAGAATAAAAACAAAAGGTGAGAAGGACTCAAAACCAAAGGCAAATAATAAATGGCTCAAATAATTATGCTGTCAGGTGTCTGTTTTTCAGAGGATTTTTAGCATTTGAGACCAGATCATAACTGCTAGACGTCTTAGGTGGCTGTCAGTGTTGGCTTCTCACAGAAATTAGCTCTCCTTCTCTAGCACATTCAATTAGGTTATTGTTCAGCTCAGTAAAAAATGGTCTGATTAATGACAGCAGGTTTGGGACTGCTCTCTAAATGACTACATAGTTTTTCATTTTTTTGCATTTTTATACATGGGAAAGCCACATCTACGAGAACAACAGTGAGAGAAAGCAAAGGAAGTATTGATTGGCCCACACATCCTGCCTTCCTGGACAGATTTGAGATAATTTGGTTCTAATTTTAAGTAGATTTAAGTATTGATTACTTCAGGGTAAGCAGGTACTTAACCTAGAGTTATACTGCTGAGTCTTGGCCTTTATGAATCAAGTTGGAAGATCTGATTTTCCATACTGGTGCTAGAGAACACCTTGGAATGCTGAAGGCTAAATCGCAGCTCCAGCAAAAGTGGAAAGAGAAGAAAGGCTGAGGGAGTTGGGTTTAGTCTGGAGAAGGTTGAGGATGGAACCTTATCAATGCTTATAAATAATGAAAGGGTGGGTGTCAGGAGGATGGGACCAGACTTTTTTTCAGTCTGCCCAGTGACAGGACAAGAGGAAACAGACACAAACTCAAATATGAGAAGTTCCATCTAAACATGAGGAGGAACTTCTTTACTGTGAGGATCACAGAGCACTGGAATAGGCTGCCCAGAGATGTTGTGGAGTGTCTGTCTCTGGAGACATTTAAACCCCACCTGGATGTGTTCGCATGTGATCTTCTCTAGCTGATCCTGCTCTGGCAGGGGGGTTGAACTAGATGATCTTTTGAGGTCTCTTCTAGCCCCTATAATCATGTGATTCTGTGATGTTGTGATTCTGTGTCTATTGAATTTGGATCTTGATAAGCTTCATACAACAGGAAACATATAGTGCTTGTATTTGAGTAGCACAAACTTTCCTTAAAACATTAGCCAAAATGTACCAAAAGCCAAGGACATTCCTGCCAGAAATGCACCTTTAGTGTATGTGAATTTTTCAACTTTGTATTTAGAGAAAAGCAGTATATTTGAAGGCCATAGTCAAGTTATGCTTTGGTAGCTAAATGCAAATGGCATTATTTGCAAAACTGACCACTAATTCATGACAGTTTTCACTGTAAGATTTTTCAGATACATCATTGAAGAGCCAAGTACACCTGACATTAAATCTATTAAATACAAGTTTGAACTTGCCTAATCAGTATGTAACATCTCATTGGAGACGGGTAGTCAAGGA
The DNA here is from genome assembly GCA_013401355.1 of Ceyx cyanopectus. NCBI lineage: Eukaryota > Metazoa > Chordata > Aves > Coraciiformes > Alcedinidae > Ceyx > Ceyx cyanopectus. The sequence continues at coordinate 6,989 of VYZU01083838.1, read as the reverse complement.
TACCTAGATCTTCACCATAAGCAGACAACTACTTATAAGTACCTTTAGCACTCAAATTAATAAATTTAAAGTACAGAATATTGTTATACTATCATTAGAAAAATCAAATACACACACATTGTACACAGAGAGATCACATGAAATCATTGTTAAAGCAAGACAAATATTTAGAATAGCATCATATAAGAATTCAAACAACATCAGAAAGATAAAATGTTTTTTATATAAGTGACACTGAATAATAGTTTAAAAAATCATTTTATGCTAAATTTCTGAGTTGGAGTACTAGTTGCTGAACCCAGACTCCTTCCATAGTTAACCAGCATATGTACATATGTAATGTGTAATCCCCATAGTTGTGCTTCTTAGGTAAAATGAGAAATAAGATTCCACATATATTAATTTTATCAAGAAACTGAAACTGCTGAATTCTATTTTTATCTGAACAATCACAATTGGCATTTTTCTTCTGGTAAAAACACATGTCACAGAGTTCTATACTGTCAACAGACTGACTTGAAAAATATAAATATATACTGTATTTTTATATATATT